>JAUBNY010001036.1:5378196-5392220 GCA_032275445.1 Crypturellus soui
GAGAAGAGAAGAGAAGAGAAGAGAAGAGAAGAGAAGAGAAGAGAAGAGAAGAGAAGAGAAGAGAGAAGAGAAGAGAAAATACGGTCTCCAGTATGGAAAGAGTGAATGAAAAGTAATAAATCAGATGACAGAGCACAAATACAACAACTGTTTGATACAAATCATATTCTGTCAGGGAAATGAAAAGTACCAGTGTGATTTGTGTGAAACTCAGATTCATTCCACAGATGGAGGAAATCATTTTCCATATATCTCGAATGTGTTTTCTTTTTAAATGAAGGTGGTCAAATATTTGCCAAAGTATCTATCTGCTCTCTAAATATTGTATTTTAAAACAGAGAAGTACACAATGTATAGTCTTCCCCTAACTTCCCACCATAAAAATTTAGCCAAAAATCATTCCAATATGCAAGAACTAGAAAAGACTTTCACACAAAAACCTCCCAAAAGAAAATTTTAATTAATTTTAATATCATCATTCATTAGTCTTTGCCTGGGTACCAACATCTATGCATTGCTTCCAGTATTAAGTTTTATTCTCTACAGTGATACATTTAATGAGTTCAATTAATTAAAAACTCGGAGGTGAATTAAAAACACAGTCAAGTTTCCTCAGAGCAGTTAGCTGAGCAGCATGAGCAGAGGACGCAGAGCTGCCTCTGGGGCACCCAGAGTTCTTGGTTTGGGTAGCGGCGAAGAGGGGAAGAGCTGCCCTCACAGTTATAGCTACACATGCTCCGGCTCCAGCAGATATAATGGCAAAAGTCGGCCTTAGTGCTGCTCGGGCAGGATGCAGGAAAGCAGGCTGCCAGGCAGAGCTGTCTGCAGTGTCACCCCTATGGACTGCCACTTTGCTACTGGCTCAGCGGAGAGCAGGGAGCTCACGTCACCGGCCCTCGTGGGTCCAGACACACTGAGCCCCCATGCAAAACGTGCAGGGCCCTTGCACTGGGAACGAGCACTAACCCATTGCACTAAGAGGAGCAGATCCAACCAGAGCAAACCCCAACCGTGTCAGCACGACGTGCATGGGCTCCCAAGTGCTACTCCTCGTGCTGCTGCAAAAGCAAATGCTTAGGTTTACACACATGCTTAAGCCCCTCTGGGTTGGTCCTTGATTTAAAGATGTGTTGGAAAGTTTTGGCAGCGCTGGTTTCAACTTGGCCAGCTAGGACCTGTTGAAAGCTACATTACTGCATCCACGCTAGGGTTTGGAAATGTGTTAATTAGGGCAGTCTGTTACCAGCCATTTCCTTCCTACACAGGACAAAACCCGCCAGGTTATAAACATGTCTGAAGTGATCCGTATGTTTTAATGCTTTCCTGAATATGGATTGACTTTAACACTTTTTATAACACTTGTATACTAGCCAAGGCAAAGCCGATGACTTCAGTGTGATCAGAGCACACATTTAACGCCCCTTGTTGAATAGGATCCAAGAAGAGAAGAGAGTTCAAGAAGTCATCGAGCTTATTCCCTATCTCAAGGGAGGAGAAGTGTGGGGTGGATGTTTTCATAAGATGTCCTTAAATATTTCCAGTAACAAGGATTTCACAAATTCCCTCAGGTAATTTAGTCTACTCCTTCATTTTCCTTTCTGCTAGTTCTTATTCTGTAAAGCCGAGTTCAGTTCTTCCCCTGTGCAATTTCAGGAAGTTTTCTTGCGCCTCGGCCCCTTGGGTAATCAACAGCACCATGTTTGCCTCGGAGGACAGCACAAGAGCCTGACTGGGAAATACAGCAACGTTAAGAGCTCCGTTCCCTGCTCTTGCACTACTCCATCAGCAAACATGGTAGGGACTTCTCAAGGGAACTGCAGGAGAGATTCCTCCAAATCCCTCCATGACAAGTCTGCCCCCTTGCCTCAAGAAGTGACTTTGGTGATGGACTATCCCAATATTGTTCTTGTCCGCAGTTTACACAGTAAAAATGTCACTAAAACACCTACCTGCATGCATCCTGGTATGGTGTCTAACAGCTGCTAGTTCAGCAAGAGTTTCAGCAAAAGCAAAGGAATTTTTCATTACGTAAAGTTTCCTCTTACCCAAGTATTGTTATCACTGGATAATATACATCCCTGTAATCTAGAAGAAGGGTTCATTTCTTAGAATGTAAAAGCTTCTCTCTATCAGATGGGAATGCATCTTGGTTAGCTTATATCTTGGATTGCTTAAGAAAGAAGGAAAAAACGCAACCATTTCATCATCTAAAATAAGAAAAGATCTCAGCATAACCAACCAAAACAATGACCTGATACAAGCTCCAGTCTATCAGGTAAAGCTCAGGGGAACATTTTAAATAAGGAAAAAGAGTGGAAGTGAAAAAAATATCATTGTATTATTCGGTAATGTTCCTCCACTAGCATTAAGAGCTTATCTTGCCATCTAAGCACTTGTAGATAACAGACTCAGATTTACATTGAGTACAGGCTGTACCAAGTCACTAAACCCCTGCTATTGTTAACGCTTATGTAAAATGGTCAATCAAAGTGTCGCTTTTTCCTGCCCAGCTCCCGGCCGTTACACCGCACGATTCCTTATAAAAGCCATGCACAAAGGGGGAAGGTTGGGAGCAAAGCGCCGAAACATTGAAAACTGTGGATCCAACATGTGCAGGGGCGTCCTGGCATCAAGGCTCCACAGAGACCATCTCGGAGGACTTAACCTACGTGAAGAGATAGAAATATCTCAGTTCAAACTTATCAGGGAATTTGCCCTTGTAAAAAAACTTCATGTTTAATGACATGCATGCTGACTTGAAGAGCTGCTGAGGTCCTTTCCAGTCCTTAGCTAGTGCAGTAGGTCCCAAGATGTCAAACAAGATGTCAAATTCAATATGTTGCAAACTCATTTTTTTTTAATATATATAGTGTCCTACACACACAGGCCAGTTATACTTTCTCAATAAATAGGTACAACACTGGTGGACTTGGAGAAAACTTGATCTTAACCAGTCATCTCAGATGGCTAATGCAGCACGAGGAAGGGCCCCACACCTCATCCAAGAGCAGTTACCTGCTTCGGGGTCAATGACTGAGATGAAAACAGCAGTGCTGGCTCATCTGGACCAGACCAATATGGCCCAATTTGCTGATGATTTGCTGATTGCTCAGGTAGCACAGGCTCGGGCGCACGCAGTGACCCTCCAAGGCTTCCTCTCCCTTTAATTTGCCCTCCAGCCCTCCAACCCACAAAAACTTTTAGCATCTCCAGGATACCACAGCAAGGAGCTACCTGCACGTTTCCTGGTGAACCTTACTTTCTGCTTGTTCTGAGCAGCTGCTTGCTGCTTCATTCAACACCCCTTATTTTTTGCCCTGGAAGAGGCCCCAAGTAGTTTGTCCCTCCCCACCTCCTCCAAGCCACTCATGATGTTGTAGACCTCTATCTAACCTGCTCTCCATCGTCTATTTTTCAGTACCAGAAGGAAGCAAACCTGGTGCTTCTCACACCAAACACTTGCATTCCTGGGAAAACAGCTCAGCAGGGAGGACCATGGCACACATTTGTGTAGGGCTTAGCTAAGCATTTCATAAGCATTTGCTTAACATCCAAATGTCTGCCACACTTCCAGTTAGACAAACTGAGCATAAATGCTAATTTAGGAGGGTGCCATTTAATGTGCCTTCCCCCAAGTAGCAATTTTTTTGATTTTTTTCTCCAGATCCAGATTTCTGTTCTAACCACACAGGTACAGAGTAAATAAAGGGAAGGAACAAGGAAAATAATCCCTAATTCTTAGGTGAACAAGGGCAGATAAAGTCTAAATGCTGCTTGTATCAACAAGAACAGCAAAGCTCCAGCACATTTCGTTTTTATTTGATATGCGTGGGAGTCATGATAGATGCAAAGGAAATGTATGCATCATTGCACATATGCCTCTCTATGTACAGTGCACACATACATAACACCCTTATTACCAAGGATATCTGCATCATGCATTGGCAAGTAAAGCAGAAGGTTAGCAAGCATACCTGAAATATCTCAAGTGCTTAAAGATGTCAAACAGGCTCAACACACCATTTCCAGAGGTTTTTATTTCCCACTGCCCCCAGCTCTCCCGTCCCTCACCCAACTTCCCTGGGCTCCTGCTTGTCATGGGGATTAGATATCCCAGTGCCTGGCCCCCCCTCCCTCCTCTCTTTGCTGAATCTCCCCCTTGTCCTGATCTTCCCTGCCACTAATGCAGCATCCCAGACAACCATGAGGCTCAAAGCACCCATGAGGCTACAGCAGCTCAACAGGAGCTAAAAATACCCAGGAAGACAGAACTACAAAATTTTGCAGAACTGGGCAAAGTAACATGATTAACTCGCACAAAAATGAAAGCTAGTGAATACACGGGTGGAAGGGAAGAAGGAACAAGGGGATGGGCACCCACATGGTGCAGTGGCTTTGGGCCGAGTCTGCCCCTCAGCAGCCAGCATGAGACAACACCACCACAGGACATTTTGGACAACTCTCATCTAAAATCACAGAGAGTAGACTGACCAAATAGCTTTCCTGTAGAGGAAGGCCCAAGAGAAGCTACATTCTGTACAGAAATCTTAAGGCAATAAACAGCAGGGAGGGCACTGGAGAGACTGCACAGGATGCTCCAGCTAGCTAAGAGCAGGGATAATGGGTGGGAAAGGAGAAAGAAAAGTGGGGCTGTCATGGAAAAACTCCCTGGCAGAGCAGAGGGAGGCTCAGCTTTGTCTCAGCTCTGAGATGAGACAGGAGGCGGATGCTGGCCTGCTGCAGGCGTCTGGAACCAGAGCGACTCGCACACCAGGGGCTGCAGCACGAGAACCCTGTCGCCACCTTGGAGCCGCTCGCTCTGCCCTCGCAGTTCAATTAAAAAAGGGGGAAAAAGCAAAACAGCAGCAAAGCTGGTGTCCCGGCGGGAGGGAGGAGGAGGACGGTCTCCCTCGAGCTCCTGTTCGGCTGCGTGAGCATGGTCAGCGCGCACGAGCCGGCACAATTACCAGGTGGTGGGAGCTCGGGCGGCCGCAGGCGGCGGGGCCCGCCGCTCACGCGCAGTGAATTATTCAGGGCCGTCAGCTGCTCAGACGGGGGGCGGCGACGCCGCGGATGCCACATGTGAGCGCCGGCCACATGGCTAATTGGAGGAGCGCCCCCATGGCGCCCGGCCCCCACGTGCGGCGCCTTGGCCTTGGAGGGGCCACCGGCACCTGCGGCGCGGCCAGAGCTGTTGGGGTTTGTCCTTGGGGCGGGAGCACCCCTGTGGGCGGCAAGGCTCTCCTGGCGCTAGTCTGCCTGAGAGAGGTGAGTTTTAAGATTGGACCCGCGTGCAGAAGATGCTTCTTTCAGAATGACTCTTTAGGTGAAGGGGTGCTCTTAAGTTCAACTACTGTCTCTCATTAGAAAGAATAGTAAATGTGTGTCAGAAGAGAGCAATCTGAAACGCAATAGAGAAAAAATGGCGTGGACAGCTTTTCACCCACTTTTCCATCTTCTTAATCTCTGGTTTCTCCCAGGAAGAGAAGGGAGGTGACACAAGCAGAGAACTAAAGTTTTTTTCATGGTCTCAGAAGAACCAAGCTGGTTCTTCATTAGCACCTCCGCGTGGACAAGCGCAGCAGAGCCCATCCATTCACACTGAAATCAGCCTGCTGGTTTCCACAAGGATCTGCATGTTCATGGGACTGCAGCTTCAGGGGGATGTGTTTTATGTCAGGAGCTCAAGATGTGCAGAGGTTTCTCCCACAGCATAGTGTCCCAAAGCCCCTTTACCCCCACTTAGCTCTGTCTCCTCTCACAAACATATGGGACTGCAGCTTTCCTAGGAGCCCTGCATATTGGAAACTACACAATTTTCCAATAGTTTCCAATATGCAAGTTGTTCAGTTATAAGAAAATATTTGATTAAAGATTATACATAGGAATCTATAGGAATTCCCTCAAGGAAAAAAAAAAAGTAGCACAACCCTCAGACTTTAAGAATTCGAAATTTAAAAAAAGGGAAATGGAGGGGGAATGGAGACCGTGATACTCTGTGAAAGCACCGTAGCATAGCCAGGGACCGAAGCCATGATATTTAAAAGCAGAACAGGCAGTAGGTCACATTGCTAAACAAGTCCCTAAGCTGAGCGTACGGGTAGGATAAGGCATCTCGATCAGCCCAACCTCTTCGCCACCAAGCTCACACGTATCTGAAAATGCTGGTCATGCCCCATTCAGCTTCTCTGCATTTAGGATGAGTAATTAAGAGAGTGTGGTTGTCAGAAGGTCAAGCTATTTCAGATCCGCAAAGACCTCAGATCTATTCAAGCGCTCAAATGTATGCGCTGAATAGCTCCACCAATGGACCATGTAGCAGCGTGGAAATTTAGACAGCCGTATGGGCTTTCACACACCAGAGCCATATTTTCATCCTCATTGAGGACCAAAGCACTTATGCATATATGCCCTAGCTGAAAAACAACAGAGTGATCCTTTATGACAGTATGACTGTAATCCAACTTGACAAATGCAATTGTCAGCATCCCTTAAAGTAAATTACAACTATGCCCCCTTGGCTAAATCCCGAGCCCATTCAAATAACAAAACAAACTGCCCTCTCCCAAGAGTTGTGTTCTCTGCATTGTGCTTTCTGACATGCTTTCCCACCGTCAACCTTTCATTCTGTTGAACTAATTTATATTGTAAGCTCCGGAAGGCAGGGAGGATAACTCCCTTTCATCCGCTGGGGAAGTGCGTGCCTGCCCTGAGCAGCAGCAGCAGCGGGGACAGAGCCCTGCAGCCCGGCGGCAACGGGAGAGAAGAGAGCAAGATGCAACGCACAGCTTCATTTCGCAATAAATTACGGGTAGCAGGACCTGGGGAAAGGTCCTCATCAACTGCCTTCCCAGGACTCGCTGTCATTTTCACCTACGGAGCGCCTGGCTATGATGCCCTCTCCCCCACCTTGGCTGCTAACACTGAAAAAGGCATCCAGACAACAGTCCAAACCTTTGCAATGGAGCTTGGCCGTTGCACAGCCCCTGGAGGAGCTGATTGATTGGTTTTCTCAGCCCTCCCCTCCGACCGGCTGCACAGCGCGGTGCCCTGGGTGCCTGGCTGGCTCTTGCAGGCACCAGCAGCTCAGACAGCCGCTGCCGAGGAGGGACACGGCTGCGCTTGGGAATTTCCAGAACTTTGGAAAGAGAAGCAACCAAGTGCACTGCGGTGATGCAGACAGCAGGATGCTTCTCCTTCACTCTAAACGGAAGAAATAAGCCTTTTATACCCTATTTTTTCTATGCAGCACTGATGACACAGTGAATGCACTATACTATACATTTCCTTTTTTTTTTTTTTAACTTTGTCTGCATCATGCTGCAGTCACGGCTCAGTCACGGAAATGTCCAAAGCTGTATTGACATCAGTATAACTCACAGAAAATCAAGGTCCACAGCCCTGCCAGAGCCTAAGCCGAGGCTGTCATAGCTTGGATGGATCAAATGATAGTTCAACAAACTATAGTTCAAGAAAGATAGTTCAAGTTCCCATAACTGGTGAGCGTCTCTTTCTGTGTCAGCACTGTCTCTCAGCGCCAGCCCATGTGCATGTGCTGGTGATGTTTTCAGGGGAAGTTGAACAGTCCTGACCCTATGTACCCCTTGTTTCACCGGGAGACAGGGCAGGCCAGCTGCATCCCATGCCTGGCATCACATCCCACCTCCTGGACATCCCTCTGCCTCGTTCAGACAGCACTGAATAAGCATCCTTAAACTGCATAAACTGCAGGGTTCATTTTGGCCAATGTTTGTCAGAAATTCACTCCAGGAGTGAATATTCAGAGTGGGAGGCAGCAGGAAAGCTGTGCAGGAAGAGTGGCCTCATCCTATGGCTCGCAGAGGCTGGGAAGGATGTGTGTCCATGACTGGGGCAGCCAGCCTGTTCCTTGAGGAATCAGATGTTGACCTTGGAAATCACCTTCTCAAGGAGTAAAACAGGTTCATCGAGATGCGTCCCCTCCTCTTGCAGGTGGAACACCCAGTAGTGGCATTTGCCAACCCATCTGCTCCATTCACATGTCCTGATCCCTGGGAGCCATCCCGGGCGCTGCAGACATCCAGGTACCAGCAGCACTTTCCTCCTGCTGCCACGGCCAGGGGCTGAGCCCCGTGGATCACACCAGGGCGCAGGCGACCCCAGTGCTGGCGAGCGCAGGACCCCTTCTCACTATTCCTGATGGTTGCAGAAACGTCAAGTGTCAGTAGGATAGAAAATAGCAAGTATTTTAATCTCTAAAATTAGATTGCAGCATGCTGTAAGTTCAAGTGAGCTGGGTACAGGAAAATAAGAAAACACAAGGAAATACAACCGGGGTTCACGACTGTGTGCGAGTGATCACCCTCATGGACAAGAATGCAATTTCACTCACACAAATCAAGCCGCCTTTCTGCTATGAAAAATCAGACCTTTTTGTTCCTTTTTATATTTTAATATATTTTTCTTTTCTTTTTAGGGGTGACGGAGAAATTTCTCCCAAATGTACCCCAGCTCCCTGGGGGAATTCCCAGTGTGCAACGAATAGCACAAGAACTCCCTGAGAAATTACAGGCGCGGACCCGGAGGGCCCCGATGGCCAGCCGGCCGCCCGCTTTTCCAATTAGGCGTCTCCATCGGTGCGGCGCCATGCACGGCGCAGAGGGGCAGCCTGCGAGCCGCGCTCCGGCGCGCGGTTCTCATGAGGCGGCGCGCGGCGGGGCCGAGCGCTTTCCCATGCCGTCAGGGGTGAGGAGGTTACGACTGGAGCATTGTGCCGGCTGTTTTTCACACAAGAGCCCCGCTCGCTGCTGCTCGCTTGAAAGAGCCCCCCGCGCCCTTGAAAGGGACGGGCACCCCCCGCCGCCCTCGCGCGCGCCGCTCACCCTCCCTGCCGCCCGGCGCCTGCCACTTGAGTGGGCAGCTCAGTTTAACCCGCCACCGAGGCGGCCGGCGCCTCCTCCAAGGCCACTCAGCCGGCGAAGGCAGCTGCCGCTCCTGCGATGCCGCGGTGCACCGGGCACGGCAGGGAGGTCTCCAGCGGGCACTGCTCCCTCACAGCTTGCGTGCTCCAAGGGCAGCCTGCCCACTGCGGCCCCGTCTCCTGCGTCCTCGAGGCTCCCTCAGCGATGGGGCCCCTCAGTGGTCCCTAGGGCAGCCTCGGGTGACGACCTGCAGCCCCTAGGACACGCTAACAAACAGCTTTCTGAAGACCTCGCTGCCCCAAAGCCTTCAGAGGGCAGCGGTGGGCCCTCTGGGGAGCAAGAGGGTCTTCCTGCCAGGACGCGAGTTGCTCCATCGCGGTGGCCAGAGCCTGCAAAGTCTAGTGATCAGGGGATGAAGTAAGTCACACGCCACCTTCTGCTGCGCATGTCTGTGGTTTTTGTGACCTGCCTCTCCTGCTGCCCTTTGAGCAACAGCCAGAGCCAGGCCAGCTCGCAGGGGGCTGGCACGTGGGTGCAGAGCACAAAAACACTAGTAGAAAAATAGTAGAAAAAATATTATTTTTATACTAGTATAAAAATAATGATGTCCTCCATTCCAACAAGTTGTCCCTAGGGCGGACAACGACAACAGCACAAGTTGTCCACCTCACGCTGGGTGAACCCCCCTGCACCTTCAGGAGCGGTGCTGCCTGCACGGCCGATCTCAGCAAGAAGATCCTCATTAGGCACAGGGCATCCTCCAAACCCTGCTGTGACAACCAAAAGAAGCTTATCCAGGCCCTTATTCACGGCCTGAGACCACGAAGTAACAAATTCCCAAGGATGTCGTGTCTTAAAGCACAAAACCAGAACTGCAGCTATGGAGAAAAGTAAAGATTTCAACCTTTTTAACTTCTTGTTTCCTAAAGGAAAGGTAGCTGAAGGGGAAATGCTACCTAGGATGCAGGAGAAAAAGGCCCTTTTTTACCACTTCAAATTTTCTAAATATGTCTATGCACAACTATTACTTCTCAGAATTAAGTGAGATTTTTAGTGCAGCTTTTAGTACAGCTTTTTTACACAGCTAAACTGCTAATAATGCAAAATGATTTTCTTCCTTACATTTTCAAAATAAGCTGTAGGAAACCCTCCGTTTGCTTATTAAGCCAAAGCCTTATGTTTTCGTTTGCAATTGGACCAGGTGCTGCCTCCATTAACACTTTGTCACTATAGTCCATTAGTAAAATGGTCATTTTTTTTCCTAAATTGTCAAGATCCGTATTTCCCCTCATCCTCTAATACCAAAGATATGCTCTTAACTAAGTGAAAAGTTAGCAAAAATAATTTAAATATATTGGCTCTTTCAGGAGTTATCCCAAAGCTGCAGACTGTCTACAGTATCTCTCTCAAAGGGCGTATATATGCCTGGGAATGATTAATCTCTTTAGGAAGTTTAACTCTTGGCTGCATTTTGCACCCAATGTATCGCAGACAGGCTGAAATGTTAACAAATGGCTGATTTCCTCATTATAGCCGCAGAGCAGAGTGCATCAGCGTGCTTAATTCTGATTGAACAAGACACAGCCCAGAAGGAAACAAGAACATTTAACAGTATTTAAGAACTTACTGATGTTAGTCTAATGCAGTCATACCAGAGATAATATTTATTTTGGGTTAAAGCCAGAGAACAATGTAATAGTCCCATTTGGGCAGTCTAGACCCTTCATATGTGATAAACACTTCCCCAGAATGCATAATTTGCTAAAATAACACACATAGAGTGCATGCTTCTATCTGGCAGAAATGGTGTCTAGCCAAAACAGAAGACTTGAAAAGCTTTCCCAGAATAAGGGAATAGTGATGTCAGAAAAAAAAAAAGGCTGAACAATATTTTGCCTGATTTATAAATGGGACAACATTAAGAAATGAGGAGGAACCCAAACTTTCCGGAATGCCCTCAAGAAAAGGAAAATGTTAAGTTTTCTTTGTTTTTCTTTTCACTGCCAAAGCTTTGGTGGCAAGATGCTAATTTGCTCTCAATAGGCAGATCTGATTTTTTTTTTCCTCATCTCATCAACTAAAGGTGGAACATTAAAGGGCAGACAAGCCCAGGGGAATTTACCGGATCCTGTTATAGCACATCAGCCATCAAAGGAACATTTTACTGTGTTCTTTTGCTTCCATATCTACACCACAATGAAGCTATTTTGCTTTTCCAAGTGTTTATAAGGTGTTTTAATGTTCTATTCCTGAAAGATAAATAAAAGGTACAGCTTTAGGAAAACTTATTGAAATGGTCATAGTAAGATGCATAGTAAGATGCAAATAAAACAAAAAGCCAAATTATTTGCTTCAGCTAAAACCCCGCTGGCTTTGATTCAGTTTTCTCAAAGCTAGCTTCCACTCACGAGCACATCTGTGAAGCCAGGAGGCATTACTGACATCCAGGTGTAATGTTTGGATGACTTGCCCATGGGGTGAGGAATGGACGTGGGATAAGGTGAAATTTGGGAGCATTTCAATTACAGGACTCGAAAAAGAAAGGGCCTGTCGTTCTACCAAAACTCACAAAAATTAATAATTAATAATCAAATTTGCATAAGAGCGAACACTTGTACCTGCCCTCAGCTAGTCATCTCTTCTATCTGCTACAGAGGAATTTCTTGGTAGACTCTGAGCATAAATTTTACACCACAGCAAGTATGAATTACGTGTTCAAAGTGAATCTGTCACAGTTATCCAAATGAGGGATCCGCTAAGGAAGTGATGTGGGCAGGATATAAAGCCATATCTGACAGAAAGAGAGAACAGAATTTCTGCAGATGAGCTGGGGTCTGCGTTGTTCCTTGAGAATTCGCAGAGCAAAAAGTCTAAATTCATACAAAAAACAAGGGTGTTATAGAAAAAAAAGCCTCTGAAAAGTAGATCAAGAAACAAAAACTGTGACCTGCTAAAACCAAACTTGGCTGCGTAATGCAGAAAAATATAATTGTTAGACTAAATTCATGTGACTTTGATGATGATCTGCAAGGAGCTGATCAGAGTAAGACAAAATAACCCAATTAAAAAGAAAAGTACAAAATGTTCTGTAGAGGAACCCTCATTTTAGCAATCAGCTGAAACAAGTTAAAGAACTCCACTTGCACTGACCTAAGTACTCTCAGCAAAATTATATATTTATACTATACGATTTATGCTATAAGATTTTAGGTGTCAGTATGCTGAATCAGTGGCCTTACAGAGCACACTTAAAAGAGATAAGGGTATTCCGAGTGTTGCTGCGGGCAAGGCACAGTGTCCCAGAAGCTGGTGGCGTGACTGCTACCCTGCCTTTATGCCAGCAGAAACAACTATGCTCCTACGTGAAATAGTACTGACCTCCAGACAAGCGGCCAGGCGGCCCAAACAAAAGCACATGCAAGGCCGCTCGGGAATCTGGATGCTGGGGATGAAGAGACCTCGCTGTGCATTGCTCAAGGACGCACGGACGCTCATGTGCGCGCAGCAGTGGAGGAAGCGGAGAGAAGGGGCAAAAATGCATCTGGCCATGAAGGGAGAACTCCCAGGGATGGGCAGAGGAGCGCTGGCAGAAGAGGTTACGGTTATGATGATTATTCTGTGCTCAGGGACACGCGGCTTTGTAAATTAGCTGGAAGGCACCAGTGAAAGCGCTGTGTGCATCATCAATTCCTCCTCCTCCAGATGATCTGAGTCAGAAAGGAGAAGAGCCTTAGCACTTCTTCACGACACGCTGCCATGCGAGTGTGCCAGCCTGCCTGTTTAATGCTGGACACACACTGAAGGCACCAGCATGTGCATTCGATGCAGATTCTTTGGAATACAGAGTTATGACAAATACAAAACACAACCTACATAAGCAACCAGCATTGCCTACCCCAAATGGACGTAGTGTTTAGAGGTCTCATACCTAACTGCCTCAGAAAGTCACCCAGGAAATGCTGGGGTCCTGAATAAAGAGTGGTTCTCTGCAACCAGAAAGGCTGGCAGGAGCCTGCAGCCCATGAAGCTTAAATGGCCAGGCAACTCAAAAGTGTTGAAGACCACCTCGAGCACCTGCCAACTTACTGCTCTCAGATGGAGGCAAGCTCACTTCGTAAGACCACGATGGTTCATGCAAACCTGTTAATTTCCAGATAAAATACTAAATTGGTTTTGAACAAATCAGATTATGCATTTAGCAATCACTGCAGTCTTTAAAAGCCACTTCTCTGAAGGCTATGCAGAGGAAGCTTTGATAAAATCATATTTGCTTTTCTGCTGCTAAATAATTTGTAATATTGTTATTATTATATTATTATTCCAGTATGCTCCTGTAAAGCTGAGGTATGCATTTCCTCCTGAACCATTCCTGTTTAAGGTTGATCAAACATGTAAGAGGGGTTATCTTTAACAGGAAGGATTATCTTTGAAATTTTAAATCCTTTCTGGTTTCTTAAAAAGGCCTTCTTTTTCTATTTATTTCATTGGTATTATGTATCTTTACCTGGAGGCTAACACCCCATGATATTCATGTTCAAACTCCCCTAATTAAGATCACTGAGATGAATGTGCAAATTACGGCAACAAAATAAGCACACATGCCTTGTTTCCTCTCTCTTGCTTGGAGCCTGAGTGACTTCACACAGAAACACAACTTGAGTTGGCAAAACTATGAAAGGATCTGCTAAAACACGTCCACTCCCTTCAGAAAAACTCCACATTTTCTATGCAATTCCTCCTAGTGTATCTGGCAAATAAGCATTGTATTTTAAAACATTCTTCTTGATAGATGATGCAGAAGATGTACAGAGTATCCCTAACTGTTGATGCCTACACAATAACTGTTTATTCTGTGTTGTAAAAGGGCGAAGGAAGGAAAGGGAGTTTTTCTTTGGGTAGGAGAGTAAGGAAGAACCACACAGCAGCGCAACAGGCCTCTGGATCTAGGTGAACAGGAATTTGGAAACAAGCTTTGATTTCCCTTTTCCTTGTGCATACTTTCGAAGGAAAGACAGTCTTTAAAGTAAGAGAAGTGTTTTTGGAAAAGATGTCTAAAAAGATTAAAATCTGTGTAAGATGTTTAGTATGACAAGATTTTGCTCAGCCATATGAAATTTGGATAGT
>JAUBNY010001036.1:5472402-5485866 GCA_032275445.1 Crypturellus soui
GTTAGTTGCTGTTGTTAGTTAATAGTTAGGTTTCCAGTTGATAAATGATGATATTTAGGGGTTAATGATCACATCAAGTTTCCAAAGAAACAAAGAAAGTTATTCTACAAGCTCCAGACAGGACAAGGATGAAGACTGCAGCTCTGTAACTTCTCCTGCACTGCATGCTCAGAGGTTAGCAGAGTGCCAGCATGCAGCTCTGAGCAATTTCCCACACTGCTACAGAAGGATGGCCACCTAATCAGCACATTCATACAGTCAAAAGGGAATAAAAGTATCAAGGGAAACCTAATAAGAGGTCAGAGTTAACTTTCAGCATAACAAAAAGAAACAGAGGAAGCATGCACAAAAAAAAGCAATAACGTGCTGACTTTGCACTACAAGTTTTATCTCTCCTTCTCTTTCTGATTACTTTTAATTTCAGATCCACTAGCAGCCTTATTCCCTTTTACAATTGCTTCCAAAATCACTTCATAGGGCACAAAGACCTGAATATGACATTTACTGCATGGAGTAGGTTACAGATTAGCCTACTGAGGAGACTCTGTAGGAGGCTTAGGAGACTTCTAATTTACATGGATAAGGTCCCAAGCAACCTCATCTAGTCAGTGAACTGCAGGATGAACTTGGCGGCCTCCAGAGGGTCATTCCAACCTTAGGTGTTTTATGATCCCATCATCTTTCTACTTAGCTCGGAGCAAACAGCAAGAGGAGAGCCAGCTCATAGACAAGTCTCACTCTGGCCACGTGGAAGGGGTTGAGACTGAGTTACCGCAGTAGCACCAGGCAGGAGAAGGTATTAGGGGTAGAGCACTCCTTATTACATGCAGCTCTTCTTATACATGTTGAGTCCCACAGCAACATTAAGAGTTATTTGGGTACTTCTTGTAACATCTGTTGGAATTCAGATTGTACCTCCTTTATGCAGCCTCCCTTTACACACCCAGGCACTTAGATAAGCGTATCATCCTTTAAGTGCAAGTTATTACTACTTCTTTACAAGCATCAGCTTTCAACTTTCAGCCTTAATACCATAAGCTTATGCACTGTTACATTTAACTACTGAAATCTTTACATTGAATATCTGCTTAAAGTAAGTAGATGAAAGGGCAGGGCAGACAAGATAACTGAACTATTCAGCATCTGGAGCTGCTAAAGTAATTGTTCAAGGGCAAGGACAATTTCAGAGGACAAAATTTGGACAGAGAATGCATAAACTACTTTGCATTTAGACCACTAATTTAGATTACAGCACCGTGTCAAACAATGCTGCAAGAGACACCAGGAAGGGAAAGTGCTATCCTAACATGGCACAAATAGTGTAGAGATTAAAAAAAAAAAAAAAAAGAAGGAATTCTGCTCACCACTGACCTCCAAACTGTGTCCTGCCTCTCTACCATTTTACAGCTTCCGCTTCCTTTCTTATGAAGGAAGGGAAGGGGGGAAGAGAAGAAAAGAGAAAAGAAAGGAAAAAATAGAAAAAAAACTTACAAAGAGAGGGAGAGAAAGAGCAGGTGACCCACAGCGTGAGCGTGCGAGTAAGAAGGAGCGAGAGGACACAGGCACAGGAGAGCGAAACAGAGAGCGAAAGCACGCGGCACTGGTTAACATATTCTCAAAGTGTCCAGCTCTGGGACACTTACTAAATGAACGTGAAAAAGTATCTTCCGTGACAATACAAGAACTAACGTTTTACATTTCCTAACACTGGGGAAGAAAGTCATTTTCACAGACAAAAGATTTTAATGGAGACAGTCTGTCTACATGCTTCATTTCAGTAGCAACAATTCTTGTGCCCACCTTACCTAAAGGAATGTGAAAATGCTTGCAGTCTGCACAATGCCAAAGTAAGCATTAAGGAGAGAAAGGAAGTTCTGATAAATCTGAAGTATTTAACTGTGTAGCTGCACCTCAAAGTGTTTTCTTTCCCCCGTTAGACTTAGAAGAGCAAAAAAGAGGTTAACGGCAGCACTTCAAAGCAGAGGGCTGATTTTATTACATTGTTATTGCAAAAATATTCCCTTATGATTCTAATTTGTTCAATAATTGAAAAAAAAATTATGTACTCTTCATGGTACGTTACAACCAAAGATGAGCACTTTTATATGTTCCAAAAGCAAGACTTATATAATGAAGTAAAAAAGGGAAATTAAGCATATGACTGAATTACATTCAGGAAGATGTTTCATGAAGCTCATAACACACTGCTAAAAATAACCACCAACTTGTCCTGCTTTGGATGAAAGGCTGTGTCGTTTGACACAATAGGCCAGATTAGCTTTTGCATGCTAAGATTTAAGAATTAGCAAACACAAACAGTAATAAAATCCAGCCATTTCTAGGAGGTAGAACAGCATAAAAAAAAATAAACAAACATGACTTTAGGAATGCAAATGTCATACAAGACACACCAGAAAACAGTTCAAGGGTAGCATTCCACAGACTGAGAGCGCCAAAGACGGATGGCAATGCTATGTGCAAGGACAGGCAAAGACACCGATGCCCACAACACTATCAAAAGATCAAGCAGAAGAGCAGTGGAGGAAATGGCACATATCGTTTCTTTTTGCACACATAAAACACACACACTCAGCACCCCTGCTTAGTGAGGATACACCAGTGTATTTGGCCGTGAGTCATTAAGCACTCCTAAAACAGATGCTGAGGGTTCTTGACAGATTAGCTTAGAAAAAGCCAGGTATGTTAAAAGCATGAGCTTATTTCAGTGATCAGCTATATAAATCAAAAATGCAACTGCTTGGGAAAAGTTAAAGAAACCTACCTCACATCTTCAAACTTCTTGGTTATGACTGAGCCAACGGAAGAAAAAGCAGCAGAGGCCTTCTGACCAGCCTGAGACAGGGTTTCTGAGGTCTTCTTGTAGCTGTGTTCAAACAAAATTAAGTTTGCAGTTATCTTAATAAAACATCTAAGGAACCTTTTAGTGTAATTAAATTTGTGTTAAACCCAAAGATATATATTGAGGGGACTTTGAGCACTACTGGAGTAATAGCCTGTTCTGCCTGGCAAAAAGCGTGTTAGCATCTCCCATATTATAGTGGCTCATTCTTATTTTCCACAGGATGACTCAGAGAAAGCTTACAATGATTTATCCAGGTAATTTTTAGCAGAGCTTAAATTTGTACTATCTATTTAGCATCATCTAGTCCCACCAGAACATCAAGTTTAGACACAGAACAAGAGCTACACCATTTTCACCCCAGCAGCTGACACAGACTGCCATGAACTGGTACATACGCTGTGGTTGACGTGACATCTTGCCAGCTTTTGGTGATGTTCTGCTTTAATTCCTGCAAGGAGTTAATTCCCAGCTTCCTCTTGATTTCTGCTAGATGCTTCTCTTTGGCAGCTAGTACTTGTGAGAGTGTCTGGATCTCCTCTTCTACCTATGGCAGCAGAGTTGAGGATAGAAGATAAGAATTGATCTAAGCAGCCATTTAACTACACATTTATAAAAGTATCTGCTAAGCATGGCTCATGAAGAAGTTGACATGTTTCTAATGTTGTTTCAGTTGCTTCAAATTTCTGAAAAGGAAATCCAGTGTACTTTACAACCAGAGCCAGCTGGTCACGTAGAAATATCCTTGCAGCTGTTCCTATTACTGTAATATGAAAAATGAATTTGGTGGCTCTAGAAACCAGGATAGTTAAGAGATAAGATAGCTCTCTAGACCAGACATCCACCCAACCCCACTTTCTCATCCAGACTGGACCACCATTTTTAAGATGGAAGGCTGGCCATTCATTTAAATTTGTTTGTGGAAACAGTGTCTTCAGTGTACCTTCACGCTCAGGACTTCTGTCCAGCACCATGAACCATGGCAGGATCAAGTTTCCCCCGCGATCATCAACTGATTGGTTTGGCATGGAATAATCCTCAGGACTAAAACCAATACCACATTAAATAGTTATGTTGGCATTTCACAGCTAAATCTGGTACACTAATCTGAGGCATAAATTCTGTCTTATCCATCCTTTAGGGATCGCATAGAGGATCCCTAAAGTCACACAGAGTTACAAAGGAGAAAAGCTGGGCCACTCAATGCAGCTCAAGTTTATCAGCTTCGAAACGCATGTATCCTGTTCATACGCTTAGTCCTTCTTTGAAGGATGTTGCTTTAACTTCATCTTAAATATTTCTTCTGTTACTATGAATTACAGATAAGAATGGTTACAGGGTTAGTCATTAGCAAGGCAGCGCACACGCATTACTGCAAACTGTCCATGCAAAGAACAGGTCCAGTCACTCCACCCCAGTTAAGACAACTCTTGGTTTCAGCTTCAATCTTCGTGCTCTTTGACAGCTTATTTACCCTTTTCTCACTCGAGAGGGAACAGGGCTGGACATTTATATGCTTTGGTTCAAGCCCTGTGTACTCAGTACTTGCAGCTCCCTTCCCACAGGAAGAACTGGACGTGCTCTTCTCCTTGGCACCTTTCCTTTCCCACCCCCATACACCAAAGCCCCGCATGCAGCTTCCAGCAGTCACCAGCTGAATGTGCAAAACATCAACGCTGTGTTCAGTCTCTGCAATAACAGCATTACCCCAGATTTCCCTTCTCTAGAGCAACTTGACAATTATTTTCAGGACACTAGCAGATTTACCTTAGCAAGTTCTTTTCTAAGTTCGTCCTGTTCTTCTTCTGACAGCACTTCTGACATACTGACTGTAGCAGCAGCATCCTCTCCGATCTCGGGTATAGTGTCATTTTGCAGCAGTCCTTGAGGTAAATAAAATATTAAAGGTCACATCATCATGTTTGCCAAAGAGACAGCAGCCAGATGCTACCCCACACCCTTTCTGTGCCAGCGCAGGGGTGAAGTGGGTTGGGGGGACACCGAAGCCCGGTCCCCAAGCAGGGAACGTGGGGGCATCCCCTGGCTTTGCTCTGCCAACTGCTTCAGTGCTCAGTGTCATCTCGCTGAGCTTTGGAAACCTCTGCTCTCACTATAGGAGGGAGCATGAAACAACAAACAACAACAACAACAACAACAACAGGGAAAAGGCAGACGACGCCGTGGCCCACGGCGCCCGCAGAACTCCAAGCTGCAGAGCGCTCTCGCCCAGCCAGCGGTTCTCAGGCAGGCTCCGTGCAGCAGCCTGTGCATTTGCTGCCCTGCCTGGCTCACGCCACGTGAAACTCGGGCAGCGTCAGGACACCCAAAATCGGCACGGAGGCTCCCTCCTTCACTGCTCTTTGGCCGCCTGCTCTTGGCGTGCTGCTGCCAAGAGAGGCACTGGGCTGCGAGCAGGAACCATCATACCCATCGCAGCAGCCCCATGAGCGGCCCCTTCCCCTTGGGACCACGTTGCCAGCACAGCACCGGTACTGCAGAACTGCAGGTAACACACAGTTTTCCTCCTCCACCTAAGGCAGCTCCATTTTCAACACCTTTTAATGCTAAAGTTATGTGTAAGTCAATAAGCCACAAATGAGAAAGAGCTGTGCAGACCTTTTCCTGGTACTAGCTAATTACACTGTTAAAAACAGGCCAACATTGAAGTGTTTTAAGGTATAGCAAGAGAAGCACCACTCTCTCGTCCCCTTCACATAGGGAGGCACATACTTACCCAGCCAAGATGAGGACACACCAGGTAACATACCCTGACTAGTCACTTGGGTGATTAACCATGAAACTCCATCCTCATTACAGCAGCTTTTGCTGGCACTGCATAATACCACTCGGACCAGAAGTCAGACAACTCAATGAGCCATGAGACCCTCCTGTCATTTCGTTGTTAGACTCAACATCAAGTAACTAGCACACAGTCAACCAAAAAACTCTGGGGAAAAAGAAAATTTTGCCAGTCCAAGAGTAGCTGCACGTAGCAGCACAAAACCTGCTCCTAGCAGCTAACAAGCCAAAAAAAGGAATGTCCTTTTTCCCCCCCACCCTTGATTCAAGTAAAGTTCAGTTCCACAAATTCTTTACATAACAGTGTATCTTCTGCCTGTATTCATATCCAGAATACTTGCCCTCCATACTGCGACATGGACAGAACATTTTCAGAGTGAAGTTGGCCATGCAGTATACACATAAACAACTGTACAGAAAATGACTTAAATCCATTCTGTAAGCTTTTATTTAGGATGTCTATACCACATTTTTCCAGAGACTTATGTCTGTCTTCTGGACTGACATACCATAATTTCTATAGGTTTTCTGACACACTTGAATGACAGGCATCTAAGTAAAAATGTAATGTTTTAAGACTAGTGTTCAAACCAAGCACAGGCAGGCACCAGGCATTGCAGCACTAAATTCACACCTTGCAAACTTTATTTAAATATCCCATTACTATATATCCTTTTCTTAACATCAAGCTGTCAAAAACGTCTTTCTGTTCTTGCTGAACTACAGTTTGTGCTGTTAGCTACCACAACAGAAGAAAAACGGGAACAATCCTGACTGCGTTTTTCCCTGATGCTCCACATTAACCTCTTTCCAAATGCTGACCTCATTCCAGCTCTGCAATCCCTCTGGAGGCTACAGAACTTACCATTGCAAAAGGGATTTCCGAAAATTTGCAAGTACCAAAGATCACAGACTACAGAGCATTAGCACATCCAGCTGAAAGTCTCTTCAATCTGGTTATGAGGAGTCATCGGGATTATCCCACTGAAAATAGATCAAGTGAATTCAGCAGGAGGAAAACATGCTGGATTGCCTCCCATACTAGCAGCTTCTATTTGGGGAATAAATCTTACTTTTAGAAAGCTAGTGTTTTCAGAGGAGTTGTGCTGCTTGCTGCTTACACTCATCTTAAGATCCAAATCTAGGGAAAAATCTTTCCTCCCCTTCCTACTTCTACATCCTTTTAAAAGGAAATTGCAGCTAGTCAGAGTCCTCCATGCCTCATTTTGCACATCTCCCCTTCTTCTTGCTATCTCCTCCTCACAGAGGATGACACTGAGAACTGAAGTTTATTACTTCAGTTACATTTTTAGGCTCTAGCATCCTCCAGTTGCCTTTATCATGGCACCCTGCCTCATATCCCTGCTCCTTGCTGTACTCCCACTTTCTCCACGCTTGCAGGATGCAGGGGAGCACCCCAGCTAGGCAGGAAGAGCTGTCCAGCCTCATCAAGGAGGGAGGTAGCCTGCAAACCTGGGGCAGCACCTCGGCTGCGACCCAGATTTACCCTTCTGTGAACTGGTGTCGACAGACAACAAAACCCTGGCTAGGGTCCGCTTGCTACGTAAGGACGCGCCGTGTTGGATGTGCACGTGGGGTGCAGGGCCAGGAAGCAGGTAAAAAACAGCCAGGAGGCTGGTTCCCTGCAGTCTGGTGTCAAAGGGGCCTTTGCCATGTGTGCTCTTCCCTCTCCTCCTGCAGAAGGCTCATTACCCGCTCCCAACCTGCCACTTTTCACTGCATTATTCCTCTCGGGATGAGAGGAGCAAACCGCTTCCTTCGGGGTCTGGTATTCCCAGCTGCTGCAATCACACCGAGTGCATTTCACATCTCTCAAATGCAGTGAAAAGTCGAAAGGGAAATCCAGTCCTGGGAATGCCGTTGCCAGCTTGGAGGAGTCTGTGCTAAGACTCCATCTTCTCCGTTTACTAAATGAACTGAAACAAACCATGTAAAGCCACTGAGAATTCAGGGGACCAGAACTCTGAAAAACACATTCCTGAACATTCAAGGAAATAAAATTTAATGCTCTATTAACCTGTAGAGCAAAGCAGTAGAGCCATTCAACCTACACCCAGATATTCTGCTCTGAAACAAGCTTTCGATTTGGTCGGTTGGTTGATTTGGAGGGGTTGTTTTTGCTTTTCTCTTTTTCTTTTTGGCCCCAACCCAAGTTCATACTCTGTTTTAACCTGAAGCTCCCACCATTTTTTTCTGGCCTGAATTCAAAGACTAGCAAGAAACATTAGTCATTCAAGGAAGTAATAGTCACTTTAGATGAGCAGCATTTGGAGTTTAATCTTTAGACAGACGTATTTTGTGTCGGGCAGAATAAACATTTTGGCAACCACCACACAGCTAGCAAAATCAAAGAAAAAAAATAAAAAAGAAGGTGCTCGCAGAGTTCAAAAGTCCAAGCCTTTAGAAATTGTTAAGCTCATTCAAACACTTAAGCAATCGCAGGAGTGACAGCACTACAAAGCGTACTCATTTTGCAAGACCTAAGGAAAAATACAAGTGTTTTCCCAGAGGCCAACAACTATTTCTTCAGCTCGGGGAAGTTCGCTCTCCAGCTCTCCCAAACACAGGACCATATACTCATTTATAGTGAATATACAGAAAGGAAAGGCTGCTCTTGATCCCGATGCGTTACTACTAGAGCCAAAGAGCAACTTCTCCCCCTATAGAAGAGGTGGCAGTACAGGAATTGAAGGCAAAACTACCTGAACTCTGCTCTGCAGAGGACAAATCGTTCACTTAGTTGACAGAGAGGTTTTAGCTCATGCAGGGCTCGTCTGAGTTGTAGCTGCTTCTTTGGAGATTTGAGGGAAGCAGCCCAGAGAGGCAACCCCTCTGCTGCCAAGCTGTGCTTCGCTGCCCCCCAGGCAGGGCTAAGCATCCTCTGCTTTCAGAGGAGCCATGGAGAATTAGGCTCTGGAAAGCAGGACATGCAGCCCTAGCAAGGAGGATAATTAACAGGAGATAAGAGTAGTATGGAAAGGAAAAGAAGTAGTAAAAACTGGCTGTTTTGCACAACGGCTTATCAAGTGGAAGCTAGTGTGGTTGGGCATTTGATAGATGCTGCTCCTCGGGATATGCACCTACAGCCTGAGGATTTACAGCCCTTTAAATGAGAGCAGGAACACAGTGAAGGGTTTAAAGGTAAGTTTGTTAATCAGGGAGATATTTAATACTAAGGCAACAGCAGATAAAATATAGAGAACTCTGAAGTTATGAAGCAAGCAATTCCAACCTCAAAAAAAAATAAAAAATAAAAAAAGAGCTAATAGCCAAACCAGGACAGTTATCTCAATCCTGCAGAAGTTCTTCCTAATTTTTTGCTCATTTAGATTTCCGCAAACAGCCTTTCCACCAAGTTTTAGCCAAACTGCACAGCTGCTTAAATTGAGAAGTTCCTAATTTCCCCCCCACCACAGACACCAGCCACTAAAACCTTCCACGGGGCTGTTCCTAAAAAGAAATATGAGGAAGTTACCGGAGGTCTTCAGCACGGGCGAGCCAGGCGGAGAAATGTTGATGCCGGGCGACAGGTAAAGGTAGTTCCTATTCACTCCAGAATTGAAGTCAAACGGCGACTTATAGTCCTCATGGAGATCCATGTCAGCGGGCACGGCCGCGCTCTCCCGCCGGGAAAGGGCTCCTCATCCCGGCCTGGGCAGCGCCTCCGCGCCCAAGGGAGCCCCAGGCGCGCAAACCCGACCCGTCCTCACAGGGCGCTCGCTGTATTCGGCTGAATTTTACGCTCCTGCCAGGTTGGGCATAGCCATCTGGCAAGCAATTTCTTCACCATGGCCTCGCCGTTGCTGTTTACATGGCACGAGGTTGAGTTCCTGTAAATTTATAACCGAGGCTGGACTTAAACAGACCGTTCCTTCAGCAAACATTGGCAGGACACGGCTCACGGGCTTCCCGAAAAAGGATCTTTATCCCCCACAGAATTACATCAAGAATTTTCAATCATCAAAAAAAAAAAAAAAGTCAGCTGACTGCAACTACACCAGGATATCCTTAATCTTCTGGGACACAAAAGGATTACTAGCCATAATCTATCCTATATACCATCTGGGTAGGACTTTTTCCTCTGATTAATGGAAAATTCTGGGTGTGCAGCTCCTCTGTTTCTCCAGCTGCTTCTACCGGTGTAACAGTTCCAAGCCAGAATCCGGCCTCCCCGGCCAAGGATCACCCCCTAAGGCTCCCCCAGAATATGACAGAGCAGCTCTCCCCTCTGAAGGCTACACCAGACGTATGACCAATAGTTTTGTTGTTGCTGTGCTTTTGTTGTTTTTTTGTTTGTTTGTTTGTTTTTAGGAAAAAGTGAATGATGGTAAAGGTGCCCAGAACTCCAAACATATTGGGGTATGAGGCTTTTTTAAGAAAAGGTTAAACACTCCTGCGTCTTCAGCACGTCACTTACAGCCAGGAACCAGTAACACCGGAATGCATGTTCCCCATGAAATGTATCTATCTATGCATTGACACATACATCGTGGAGGGAGATCCAGTTACATGACAAATCCACAGCATGAAGTCAGATGCAAGATTTAGCATCCCAACAGAGAGCCTGGGAAGCTGAAATGCTTCTTACCGAAAGGAAGCACTCAGCCTGCTTTTGCAGAGCTTCTCTACATTTCTTTTTCTTCCAAGACTTCAGATATTTTCACTGAAAAAAGAAGCAAGTTTACTAACAAAGTAGATCACCATTGCCACGAGGCGATGATTTCCTGAACCAGACTCTGCCAGCTCCGCACCCTGCACGGCTTCCTCAGCTGTGTCCCACACACAGAAGTGTGGCCAAACGGGAGCTCATCTCCTCCTCCAGACACCACTCTCATGGTGAAGACGGAGCTGTGGCCACCGGACGTTAAGCCAGCCCCACGCAAAGCCAGGCGGAACCTGGGCACCGCGTTCCTTAGGGATCTCAGAAGGAACTGTTCTCTTTCTGAAGTTTTAAATTCCCATGTCCACTGGAGTCAGGAACAGAGCTTGAGGCTAACGGAGGAGCAGCAACCCCAGACTGCAAAGCTGCATCGGCCTCTGGTGCAGAGAGCCCATGGGTTCATAGAAACAAGGAGAGGGAAGAAACTTGAAATATTGTTCTCTGTTTTATTTTATATGTTACTGTTTTATTTATTTATTTATAAACTCACTCAAAGAAGAAAAAAAATAAAAATAAATAAAAATACAACACCCTTCTGCCTTTCTGGCTTGCAGACGTAAAATCTGCTCGCCTGATGAGGGTCAGAGCTCTGGTCACCTCATCTACTTAGACTATCCAGAAACAGGAGAACTTTAAACACAACCAGTCACGTACTGTCAGTGCTCCCTGTCATCAAAACGTGCTAATACGAATAGCTACTGACTCTGCTTTGCAGCTTCCCCTCCTGTGACTCAAGAGGCATGGAAAAGATGGCGAATTATCTGATGTGGCATGCTAGAAAAGTTGAATGTTTTCTACAACTACTCCCTTGACACAGAAAAAGTGACCAAAGCAGGTCCAAGCCTCATCCGAGAAACTCAAGTCTCCCATCTCAGACTTCTCACAACCTTGGAGTGTCACTGAAGGTAACAGTGCTCAGCGTTGGCACAATTCAACAATTGGAAATAGCTGTTAAAGGGAGGAACACCTTCATTCATGCCTACTAATAATCAGAATACCCCATCCCAGCCAAGGGCATTTCCTGGACTCAGGATTTACACTCCAGTTACTTACAGAAAGCTTTCTGCATTCCGTTTTGCTAATGCCTTCTGTTCCTACAAATCTGGTACTCTTCCTTGCTTTTAGGTCCCTAGAGACATTTAGGCTGCCAGTCTAAGAGCAAACACATTGCTTATGGGTGAAACAGAAGGTTGTACAGGCCTGATGTTCCAACACATTTTCCAGGGAGTCCAAGATAGACACGAAGAAAATTCAGGTTTAAAAGGAAGATTTGCTGGGATACACATCCCAGGACCTTTCTCCTGTACTTCATAAAGACAGTCTGAATCAGATAGATCCTGTTAGCTACCTGTTTGGTACATTTTGGAGGAGGAACTTCTTCCCCAAGGAAGCTTCCAAATGTAAGTAATGGTCCTGAGGAAGCAAAGCAAGATTGTGGTGCAGGAAGGAGAGAGAAAAAAAAAAGAAAGAAAGAAAAAAGAAACAGCATCCACAAGAACTCGAAAGCAAGGTTTTGTTCTGTAGCATGAAGGTTTTTGATGAGCTGATTTATCCCCCACGGTGTGAATGCTGTTTAGGCTTGGCAAACAACCCTACCATTAGGCCATTAGGACCTCCCATGACCAACGTAACCCAGTGAGCAGTCTTCGTCTCTCCCCACCCTTCACAGTAATTCAGAGCACACAGGAAGAGCTTGATACAAAACTGAAGAGGTTAAACCATTCCCCATTAGATGTACCTTGCTTTTCTCCTGCAACACCTGAATTTTAGAGCTCAAGTTTAAGCTTAGACTTCTATTATTTAACTTAGTTATTCTAAATGGTTGAGCATCTTTGGTCTTTGCCAGCCATACGAAGACTACTCCCTGCAGCCGCAACCCAGATTACTGCAGATAGTAGCAGGTAGTAGTAGTAGTAGTACTGCAGAACCTCAAGAGACTGTAAAGTCTAAGACTGGGACTTACCTGCTCCAGGGACAAGTAGCAGTGGGCTTTGGCTCACTATGGGGTGAAGTAAAACCGAAGATTGTGCTGTATAAACCTCTGCCACTTAGTATTCATTTGTCTTTAGCAGGTCAGGATAACTAAGAGCTCATCACTTAAGTCACCTAGGCCTTTTTGGAAGCTGGTGTTTGAAAGATTGGCACGAAGGTGGATTCCTTCTGTCACGGATGATTGAGCCAGTTACTGACAAGTTCAACTGAATGTCACAAAGTGGCTCAGAAAGGCTCAGCACGGTACAGCAAAGCATTACCACAATTCCTACCATTAGCCATGATGTGATCCCCTCTCTTCAGGTTGGGGAGCCTGTTCTAAGCTTCCCCAGGTAAGTATTTAGTTAGCACAGATTATGCATGGCACAAACCATTTAGGGAGGGCACTTTCTGCCTAGCCAGAAAACCTGTCAAAATGGAACAAACACTGTTAATCAGATACGTGCCTGCCCAGTGTCACACACCGTGCTCTTTCTTCAGATAACCAGCCACCCCAGTAACGAGCAGCAATGTAAACAGGGCCTTAAAAGACTTCCTGCTTGTGGGTGGCTGGGCAAGGATCGGACATCGCGGTAGCCGTGCGCACAGACTGCTTTTCACAAATGCTGAGGTCTTGCAGAGGAACACAAGAAAGTTACATCCATCTTTCCCTAAGAAACACAGTTACAGTAAAATCAAACTCCATCTTTAGCCTTTGAAGAAGCTAAACCACACATTCAGCAGTGTTTCATACAGAGTTAAATGTTTCAGAAATGGGGGAAAGCAGAGGTTACCCTAGAACAAGATCCAAATTTTGGACCTATTTTGGATAAAGCCACTTAATTCAGTAACTCACAAAATCCCAGACTCATCAAGTGACAGGTCTCCCGCTGCTTCCATGGTCTTGGATGCCCTGTGTTCAAGTGACGTTTATGCACATAAGTGCCTCACTCATCTTTCCCGGGTAGCTCCCAAGAAGCCAGCAAGTCAGGTGCCTGTCCCCACTCCAAGTGAGTTTTATAGGACATAATCCATGTTAGGGCTATATTGCCACTTAAGCATCTTAAGTGATGAAATAAGCATCTTGAGTGATGATTATGATTCTAAATCTAGGTCCTATAGTATCAATTTGATCTTCATGCTATTACCATTT
>JAUBNY010001036.1:5544139-5556488 GCA_032275445.1 Crypturellus soui
CCAGGATGAGCTGCTCCATGACTTTTCCAGTGATGGATGTGAGGCTGACTGACCTGTAGTCACCTGAGTCCTCCTTCTTGCAGTTTTTGAAAGCTGGTGTGACATTGGCTTTCTTCCAGTCTTCAGGCACCAGCCCATTCTCCAGAAACTTTTGAAGATGATGGAGAGTGGCCTAGCAACATCCATGAGCTCCTGCAGCACTCTTGGGCGCATCCTGTCAGGGCTAATGGATCTGTGGGTATCAAGTTTCCTCAAGTGCCTTCTGACTCAGTTTTCCTCTTCCCAGGGCAAGTCTTCCTCTCTCCAGGCTTCTTCTCTTGTCTCTAGGGTCTGGGATTCTAGGGGGCTGCCCTTGGTAAACACGGAAGCGAAAAAGGCATTCAGTATCTCCGTTTTTAGTGTGTCTTTCATAACCAGGGCACCCATGCTGTTCACAAGCAGACTCACGTTTTCCCTAATCTTCCTTTCACCACTGATATATTTGAAGAAGTTCTTCTTGTCTTTATCATCCCTTGCCAGATTTAATTCCAAATGCACCCTAATCTTCCCTGCATTCCCTGACAACATTCCTATATTGTTCCCAAGGGGCCCGTCCTTTTTTCCACGTTCTGTATTTTTTAATTTTTGCCAGCAGCTCCTTGCTCATCCACGTAGGCCTCCTGTCTCCACTGCCTGACTGCTTACTCACCAGGATGCACTGATCTTGAGCTTGGAGGAAGGGCATCCGACAATAAGATGCGACTGCTCTGTCACCATGCCCCAGGTGATGCATTTACACCTATGGGTGGTTAGAGCAAGTCTATTACATCCAGTTATATTCTGTGCTGTCGGTGAAGCTACCTGCTCACTGCTGGATTCAATACCTCATTCTGGAAATTAACTCCAGTGTCTCAAACACAGCACAGGCCTCAGTTATTGCTGTCCAGGCCTGAAGAGGGTGCAGGTGCTCATAAGTACGACCAACGTACAGAAGAAAGTGTGCAGCGCTAACAGAGCTCATCGTGGCAGAGCACTAAGCCTCTCCTCCCGACAAGCTGCTGGAGTTTGTCATCTGGATGGTGCAGAAAGAGCCCCAAGAGCGGAGGGAACCAGCTCGCCCGGCTGCAATGAGAGCCCAGCGGAGAGCAGGGCAAGCTGCTGTATTTCTGCCCATCTCCCTGGAGCCAGGGAAGCCTGCAAGTGGAAAGGCAACCAGCCCCTTCATTTGTAGAAACAATGAAGGAAAAGAAGGGGAAAAAAAAAGAAAAAGACGAAATTGAGAACAGCTACAGCCTCCCACACTGGTTCACCTCAGCTACTAAGGGGGGAAGGAAAATGAGGGGAGAGAAGCCGGCATCTGTTCTTGCTCATTATTGTTTGTGAATGTAAAAACCCACAAAACAGGGGCTGGGGCTGTGGGGAAAGGTAGGGAATGGCAGAGAATGGCAGAGCTTGGCACACTGGGCCGCCCTTGCCCACAGAAAAGCTACTTGCAGCCTTGGGCAGGCGAGAAGGTGGCAGCCCCTTTACACCGCCTGCCCCCCTCCCTTGGAGAGCTGGGCGGGCAGCCCCACTTGCCCACCCGCTGCACAAGCCCTGAGCACCCGTGACGGTACCAACACAGAGCCCACGGCTGGGAACTTGGCAGCTGCAGCGTTTGTCACAGCATATATTATGTATATACATACATACATTGCTGCTTATGGTTTTGCTTCAGTTGTGTCTTTGAGATCACTTTAAAAAAGAGGGGAAAAAAAGAAAGCAAACCAGATATTAAGAAAGGGAGGCTGTGTTGTGCCAGCTGTGGCACACATTCCCTGTGCCTTTCATGAGAGCACATGGGCGGGCAGTCTCTCCATCAGGAGCTCTGGTAGCTACAGAGCAAAATAGGTCAGAGGAATTTTCTCTTCACGCTAAGTGCCCGGAGGAGTTGTGGAGCTGAGGAGCTGCTGAGTTGCTGCCGAGGGTGCCACTACCCTCTGTTGGATACGAGCAGCACTGCTAGGCCGGGGGCTGGCAGCTCCGCTGCAGCACTCAGCATCGTGGCCCCGCACGCGAGGATAGCAAAAACCAGCAGCTACTGCCGCCCCCCTAGCTGTGGAAAAGTGATAACGGGCACGAGTTAAACTGTCAGCTTGCCTGAGGGCTTGAACCTCAAAAAGTCACCGGCAGACTCTGATGAGCATCAAAGCGAACGCTGTTACGGTGCCCGCTGCTCGCCAGCGCATGCAGCACCGCTGAGGATACAACGCGTGGCATGAAGGCAGCCTCAGCCCTTTAAGGTCTCTCCGAGTTTAAAATAAGAATGCAATTCTTTTCAGATTTAGCAAAGCATGGTTAGGCAAAGAGTTGGTGCCAATAATGTATTCATGTGTTTTATGTTCCAGTTTTAACAGCATGAACCATACGCTGCTGGCACGGGATAGGTCACGTTCCTGAGAGATTAAAATAAAACTTCCCAGACACTGACGACCCAGCGGCAAGACAGTGTCACAACTGCCTTGAAAAACTGTCCATCATTGCCTAAATGCCCCAAGAAGCCACAGACCTGTAGCAGCTTGGCTAGGCAATTCCTCAGCAGCGTTTCCCAGGCACTTGTGTATAATACCAAAGGGTGCCTTCAGCCCCTCAAACTTATATTTTCCCTTTTATCATGAATATATACGTGGTCACCACCCAGAGCTCTGGCTGCCAGAGAAAGATGTTAGAGCGCAAGACATAACATTCTTGGGCTGCTAGAGAAAGGTTGGAAACTTCACAGTGCTGCAGAGCGGCTGCACTGCTTGCTGCTAAAATAGCTCGGGATAAACTCTCAAAGACCCCAGCACCACATGAAGCTTCCAGGAGCAGCAAGAAGCTTGATGAATCAGGCTTGCATTAAGCAGTTTTGGCTCCAAACACAGGCGAAATAAGCATGTGCTGAGAGCTAGGGACTATGGCCATCCCTTTTCCTCATCCCAGTACCTCTGAAAGCCACATCTTTGGCAGACGCAGCCTGACCTCTCATTCAGAAATAAGAACAGCAATACTCAGTTTTGTGTGTAATGCTGGGGGAAAAAAAATGAATCGACTCCTAGAATAAATTATTTCCTCTCCCATCACCAAAAGGTTGGCCAAAATCATAGGCCTGGAACATGTGAGTAGGTAGCTTCTGGTGCAGTTTTTATGAAAAGTAGCAAATGAAACCAAGCCCCAAATCATATTTTAGATCTAGAAAAAAAATACAAGCTTAGGAAAATATCATGTGATATATGTGTATCCAACAGAAACTGGAGATTATTTGACTCCAGATACGGCTACCTAAGTTATCTTCGAAAAGCTGGTTACAGTTGGATGTCAAAGCATGAGGGTTGCTCCTCTGCCCTCCCCAGTGCAGATGAGCGATCAAAACAAACACATTTATCTGGGGGATCTGTTAATCCTCTGCATAAACAACATTTCCCCATGCAAGTTATAGCGAGCTTAGTGCTCCTTGAGCACTGAGAAGCTTAGCGCTGCGGTTCAGTCCTTATCCTGCGAGCACGACCGCCAAATCCAAGCCACGTTTGCATGTCCTGAGGTTACCCAGGGCACGGCCGTGGGATCACAGTGATATTTGGCCACTCTCCACGGGAAAGGCAATGCTGTCTCTGCCGAGATCTGCAGGACCTGGGCAACCCACTGCTTCACAAGTGCAATAACAGCCAGTAGGAGAGGGAGAGGCTGACACAGGCCCCCAGGGAGATGAGGCAGACACATTCCGTCCCCCTAGGTTAGTAGGAGTATTCATGCGGGTTCCTTTGCAAAGCCCAAGGCGCTCGCTCGCTCGCTCCTCCCTGCGGCGCTCCAGCGCGGGGGCCCGGCCGCTGTGGGGCAGAGGCAGCGGTGCGGCCTGCGCCCTGGGGTGCTGTGGGGCTTCCTCACCAGCGGGGGCTGAGCCCAGCTCTGCCAGAAACGCCACCAAACCCGAGCGCTCGGCAGCCCGCACTGCCGCTGGACACCCTGCGCGCGCAGCCCACGGGGCCTGCACAGTGGGTGAGGAGAGTCACCCTCCCCGGGGAAATGACCACCTCCCGCGGCAGCCTCGGCGAGGGGCCCCCGCCACCCTGCACAGCAACCCACGCGCCTTGATCAAACCACGGGGGGAAAGTAATCCCAGACAGGGTTTCCCTGTATGCAACATGGGAAGACAGCAAGGATCTTGCCTTGGGTGTCACCCAGAAACAAGGAGCGGAGAGCTGGTCGCCCCCCGGGGTAGAGTGAACACGAAGTCCAAGAGGTCATGACGCCACCAGGTTAGGGCCGTATCTCTGTCCATGGCCACTGCTGCAGACGGGCTGCAGGGCCAGGCGCTCCACAGACACCATTACGCTCCACGTTGCTGTTTCCAAAGAACAGTAACGGCAGCCAGGAAAGGTCCTCCAGAGAGAGCGCTGGCCTGGGAAGAGGGAAAAGGAGAGCTCGGGGCGGTGGGAGCTGCCTCCCGCGCTGGCTGGAGACCGTCCCGGTGCGTGGGCTGCCCTGGAGAGGCTGGGTCAGCCCTGAGGAGCCCTTAGGCAAATCTCTTCTCCCCCAGCCCAGGGGACTGGGCTGGCAATCAAAGGCTGCTCCCTTATGTTCCCTTGGATGAGGGCATTATCATCAAGGTCTCGGCAGGGAGTGGATCTTCTACTGAATAAAAAAGAGGACTTAGCTTTGATCGTGTGGTCTGAACTAATCCTTCTCTACCCAGAGACTATTTGTTTCTTTATTTTTCCCTGCCTTCTCCAGTGCCATTATCCCAATCATAGCAGTGTTACCTGTCGTTTTCTTAAACGCTTCTGCATAAAGGCAGGTTATTTTCCAAAAGTAGCAATCTGACTGTGAGTCTGGGAAAAAGATGTAATCAAAACCTTTTTGGATACCATATATTTAGCACTCATTAAGGTAATTTCATTTGTAGCTACCAAAGGGAGTTAGTGATAGTAGGTATCTTTATCCCCATTTTAAAATAAGGAAACTGAGACAGTGAAAAATGAAGTGCTAAGGGCTATATAGAAAGTCTTGGTTATGGTGAGGAACAGATACATTTTTGATTCTCAGATCTCTTTAATGTGTTAACTATTTCTTTTTCCTAACAAAGCTCAGTCTCCACTGGAGATTATAAAATCCTGTGAGAACAGACGTCAGAAAGTTTTCTGTGAGCAGCAAGCTAATGAATCCTGCTTTTCCTGTGGATTTGCATCCAGAATGCCAGACTTCTCATCCCAGGCAGGCTCCCATGACGCCCCCACCCTTGCCCCCAGCTCCCTGCACGTCTCCCACCCGGCTCCCTGGACTCCTGCTCCGGTGTCCCAGGTCCTGATGGAGCAGCTGAGGCCACGGGCTGAGCTGGCAGCATCTTCCTCCTGGGGAGGGAGGTGACTTTGGGTCTCTCCCTCTCCCATGGAGTAGCAGTCTCACGGAAAACTCTTAGGGAGCTTCATCTTTTTGCATATCTTGCTTGGCGATGGGGTTGACTGTGGTTTGAAATGCCTGGGAAAAGGGGAGAAGTGACAGGCAGAGGGGGAACAAAATCACAGGATCCATCTTCTTCTGGAAGGCAGGAAAAGCAACCAGGCCTTGCCTAGAGCACTGGTCGCTACCTGGAGCTGTGGAATTAGACACAGCACAAATTTACCTGCTCAGCAACCTGCCAAGTGCAACATTTCACAAACAGTGGAAACCGTTAACACCGTTCCTGCTTGCTTTCCAGGCGATCACAGCAGGGCTGGGCCCGCGCGCGGTGCCCCATCACAGGTGTTCAGAAGGGCTCCATGTCCCTGTGCTGTGCGAGTGCAGGAGCCCCTTGAAGTCGTGACAACCCTCAGCCTCCACTGGGGGCTTGACAGAATTTCAGCTCTTACCTCGGGGCAGGCGCTGAGGTTTGCGTGCCAGACCCATAGGAGCTACAGCAAAGTGCACCCTCGATCAGCATTTAACAGAAGACATTAAAAGGCTGTAACTGTGTGGTGGTTTCACCATACGGTGTCTTGTTTATTGGCTCAGGCAGCGTACTAATAGGATAGATATAAAAGGGGGAAAGTGGTCTGGATTTATCAGGCAGCTATATTGCATTTACCCTACGACAGGGAATTTTGCCTGGCTCGGGATCCAATCTGATTCCAACGGGGCATTTACCTTCTTTAAGTTTAATTAATTATTTTTATCTATACCTGAGAAAGGGTTGCGGGTACTCTGATTTCTGTGTACTTTAGGCATCCTATTTCACGTGGTTAAATGTCTGTCTGAAGTTGCCTGCTTGACGAATCAGAGCTTTGTGTGCCCTGGCTATCATGGAAGAATCAGGACATTTAAATCAAGTTACATGGCCTGAGCAAGAAGCTTCAGAGCCTGTCCCATGGCATCAGCAAAATCTAAAGGCTTCCCTGACCACATCAAACAGAGAAGAGCACCCTGGCCACAATTCAGTCCCATGGCAGAGGCTACGACATTTTGGTCATCCCCATAAAACAGACGTGAAAAAAAAAAGCAAAACAATGATCCAGAGAAAAGGGGGATATAAATGTCATTCCACAACACCTTGTTTAGATCTTCTGAAATCTTGAGTATAACTCGTTTCACCAATATCTAATACGGTTTCAAACTAGACCATACAAATAAAGGAACTACCATAACTCCTCAGGGACGGCAGCGGGAACCCCAGCTTGCAGGCAGGATAGGTCCTTAAACTGCAAATTGTGCAGCCTGGCTAGAGGAGATCCCCCCACCTTTTTTTCCCTTTTTTTTTTTCTTTCCCCTACTCCTTTTCCTCATGTTCTTGTTCACCCCCCTCCTCCGCCCTCTCTTGTCTCTCCTCTTCCCACCCCCCACCAGGGCCATCTCCCACAGAACGGGGCTGCTCTTCACCTCCCACCCCACCTAGGGCTCTTTCCCCCTCAGGAAACAAGGCGCCCACACTACAAACTGAGTTCCAGCATGCAAAGAGACCGGTTGGGAAATGAGCTTCAGGGAGCAGCAGGGTTAGCAGACCTAGCCTGTAGCCTGGGGCCAAGGGGGCTGCTTGGCAGTGCCATAAACCCAGGTGATGCTACATGTGCCATTGGACAGGCATAAGAAAGAGATTCAAGTAAGAGATGTCCACTCCTAATCTGGGGGGAGAATTCCAGTGCAAATATCAAAGCAAATATCAGATTTAATCTTAAGATTGTCATAACTTTGTGAAAGAGTATGTGATGCCCATGATAAAGGGGGATTAGACCTGGTGATGTAAGTAGTCCCTTCCATTTGCATTTTTCTTTTTTGCCTCTCACTTACTCTTAATGGTCTCAGATTTGTGATCTGGGATTTTACCACGGGAAAAATGAAGCCTTCCGTTTAAGAGGCATTGCCTCCAGTTATTCAATTGTTATGAATAAAACAAAACACCAACAAAACCTCAGCCTTGCCTTTGGGCATAGGTTTTTTTTTTTTTTTTTGATGTCTAGATACTTCTCTGAACCTTTTAACAGTCTCGATAACAATCAGCTCATTATTCATCTAGTGCTTTAAAGATCATTACCAACCTCCTGAATTGCTCCACCAGAGGAGAAATCCAAGCCCCCAGATTACGTAGTCATCTTGGGCTGTCTTATCATAGGTGGGAAGGGAAACTTCAGCAACAGCTCAGAGCTGGAGACAGTAAAGAGAAGTAAATCAGGGCTGAGCACAGTGAAGTTCACCTTGCAGGAGATGGCTGCAGTGCCTTGGCCCACGGAGCTGCTACACGCGGTCCTGAGGGACTCTGCAGACCCCAAGAGCTGGGATCCGTTTCGAGGGTGATCTCCAGCCTGAGAATGGCTTAGTAATGCCTTAGGTAGCCTGCTGCCTTTGAGGTTCTCCACACCAGGGGCAAAATGGATAAATCTGACACATCTTTCCACTCTGAAAAATAGTCTGTATTAGAAGTGGAAGAAAAAAACTTAGAATAATTTTTTGAATTACTTTACTAACATACTATTTTTTTTCTTTTTCTTTTTTTTTTCTTTCTCATAAAATATTTCACAGAAGTGGTTTCCTATATATCCCTTTCTCACTTTTCTTATTTGGAAGTGTAACTGCCATTGCAGCAACCATTTGTGGCCAAACACTAGTTTTCATTTCCTTTTATTTTATAAATCCGAACATTGGTTTGTAATCCAGTTTACTTTTTTTACAAAGGAAAGAGAATTAAAAGAAGCTGCAGGTCCCTGTGGACCTTGAAATGCATTTCTTTATGACTGTTTCTTTTTTTCTTAATACCTCATTCCTCCCATTTACATACCTTCCTAAGTATTTAACAAAACATGGGTAAGGCGGTTGTTTGCATAGCATTTGCTTGTTTTTCAGTTTTATGCTTCCTCACCATCCACATAAGGTGTACGTGAGGCATCAGCAAAAAGCCCAACAGAGCAGCTTTTCGCTTAGACACCCTGAGCTTGCTGCAAAATGAACACAGATACCATTTTTGCTAGAATTCTACTTAAGCAAATTCTTTATCAATATCAGTAAGTGTATATAGCTCTTCTGTTCACTCTTATCCACAGTCATGTAAAGAAATTAATTACTTTCATTCATTCACAAGATAATGATTTACTGGCGATGAATCTTTAAGCCATTTGCTGCCACTTACTGGATTACTAGACACCTTGCTTCATAAAAGGAAAAAAAAGAAATATCAGAACTGGGTTTGTGGAGAAACTCACAGTAGGCATTGCCTTAAGCCTGCACCAAAGTAAGGAAAATGTCAAGGGCAAAATGAACATTAATGTTGTCCCGCTCACTGGAGGCCAAGTCTTTTGTTAATAAGTTACAACTATAAAATGCTGTTAGCTGTACCACCCTCCCTCGCTTCCTCCTTCTCTGGGCCGCTCTATACTGGCTGAGCATCGCCCGTGGAGTCGGGAGCCCGCAGTCCGAATACCTGAGCGAAAAGGAAATTGAATTCATTTGCAGGAGACTTAGAGGTAAAAGTAATAGCAACTAGGAGCAGAAAATAAATTTTCATACCTCTTTCATCTCATTTCCTCGTGTTTTCATTTCCTGATGATACTCATACTGATAGTATTGCTATTTCCTTAATGAAATGGGAGGCTCATTCTGTTCTGGTGCACTGGAGGTGATTTAATGTAGCTGAAAAGAAGAGTAAAGGCTGCAAAGCCAACTAGCCACAAGTAGTGGAAGCCAGGATTAAGATGATGGAAATAAGAGTATGCATTTCCACGACAGTGTGGTCTTTAATCACACAAGAATGTCCTGTTTTGGTGGAATCCTTGTCTAACACAGAACTGGATGGTGAGACACAGCCCATGAGCATTTGGCTTCTTCACTTTCCAATGCCCTTCCTTTACCTCCTACATGGTAGTGAAACCCCTATTCAGAGGAAGAATTACTAATTTCACCTCAGGCTGCTCTGTAGAAGTGCTATCGCATTATCTAATCACACCACAAACACAAATTAATTTATTTCTCTCAGTGGCTCTCTGGGAAGAAGAAAATTGCTGTGAATATCTCATTTCACAGCTGAGACACGGACAGCAACGTCCACAGCGTTTCCATAAATCAAGCAACCCTCTCTCAAGCAGATAGTCTGAAAGCGAGAAATACTATATAGCAACAGCAGCTTTTGGAAAGTCTGACTTTACGGCTTGAACAAGATTCGCGCAATGGAGCCAAGGACAGAGCGCAGCTCTGCACTGCAACGCCCAGGGTTTCCTGCCTCGGCCGTGCCCCTTTCCACCCCTTCAGCAAACTAGGCCGGGCTCCAACTGTTTCCTTCACTGAATGAACCTGATCCACCCCAAAACAGGCCCATGATGGCCATCAAATGAGCTGGTGTCTCAGGAAAATACCAAGCAATCTCTTCAAGTCTACATATCCTTCTGTCTGGAAGGCAAGTCGGAGCGGATAGCAGCCCATGGGTCTCTCCCTACATCTCGTTGAATTTCTAGGTTGGCTTTTCCCATTTCGACTGCTCAGAAACCATTCTGACGGGCCAGGAGATGCCAGGTCTTGCTCTCTGGTGACAAGACCCAGTTGAAGTGGGCATGTAGGTCACTTTGGAGTGTCCTCCAAGCTATGCCCATGTACAACTGCCCTAAAATAAGCCTCAAAGTGTAAAAAGCGGGATACAAATATGTCAACTTTGTGATTCAGAGCTTCCAGTTAAACTGAGGGAATTAAGGCAGAGATAGTTACTTTGCCTTCATGACATGACCAGTAATGCTCTGTATTGCTTTCTCACATCCATATTTTAATTCTCTCGGTGTTTTTCAAAGCTATTCTTTTTGTTTTTAACAGCAGAAAATGCTGGGGAACAAGAGAAATCTTGTTTCTCTCAGGGGTCATCCCTTAACAGCACAGATCTCTAATGCGATTAACATCCAACTTACCTAAGCAAAACACCAAGGAACTGCAAAAAAAGCGAAGCCTTCTGATGGGGAAGGGAGTGTGAAGCCTCCCTTGGCTAGACTTCCTTCAGAAAGGTTCGCATCCCGCAACCTCCTCAAGCAGAAGCGCACGCTCAGGGCGGAAGCTTGGCGGGTAAATCGCACTGCATTTACTCTGTTTCGCTTCTTCTCTGCATGGCGTTTTCTTTTTTAAAGAAGCCGTCCCGCTCGCTCGCTCGCTGTGGCAGCGCGTGGGCAGGAGCCCTGGAATGCGGCTTGGGGCAGGGAAGGAGCGGAGATGGTGGCGGCCGCGTGGGAGGAGGGACAGAGGGAGGCTGCTTCTCCTCCTTGCAGAGCCCGGCGCGAGGGCAGCCCAGTCCATCAACAGCCTCCACAGCCGTGTGGACAGGAAGCGCTCCCTGTCCCTCTGGAAGAAAGGGCACTTTGCTCGTTCTGTTTTTAAGTAAATCTTGACAGAAAAACGAATTGTTGCATCTCCTCTGAGCTTTAATTTTCCCTCCTTCCTGCGCTCGGAGCTCCACGTGCAGTTTGCCACCAGCTGGGAGCAGGGCCTGCCCCACGGCCGGGCTCGGAGCCAGGCGCGAGGGCAGGCTCAGCCCTTGGGCCGCTCTGTCATGGCAAACCCTCAGCCCTGGGACAGCCTCTCCCTTTTAAACAGCCTTCCATCCCACCCACTCTCTCCTTCTTGCAAACACATATGTACGGGTATTTATACACATGCCAACACACACAAGCAAATACACACATGTAAGTAAAAATATACATATGTATATGCACAAAAAAAATCCCCATAGTATTCACTAAACTGCGAATGAGAGCTTTTTTAATATTTGCATACATATTGTCCATTTTACTGCAACGCTGAGGGGGTTACTTAATTACTATTGGCATGGCAGCTTTTATTTTCTTAAGTTAGATTTTCAAGCTCCTTCTCTTTGCAGTTTCTGATTCAATATCAATAAACACAGAATGCGCAATAAAAGATCTGCATAGGTCCATCTCTATTCCTTTAAGTTTTTAGAGAAATAAAATCTCTGAAATATTTGAACTGTTTCACATCTTGAATTTGTTTTATCCTTTTATTTGTCTGTTTAATACTAATTGCATGCCTGTTTGTCTTCCATAAAAAATAAACTTGTTAGAATCAACCTTTCAGAGTAAAAAATGATGTAATAAGGTTTCGCATATTTCTTATGCTCTGAATTTTTGTGAATTCATTCATCAGCTACTTCTGCAACTCATCAATTGATGAGAAATGTTCTGATGTTACAAATCTGTGAGAAAATGCTTGAGTTCAGGTCACAAGCCGTCCCAGTGACCTTCTACTTCAGCTTCTACTTCTTCTCAGAATCAGGTTTCTACTGCAGATTTGCACTTTCTACTTTTGCACTTTTGCACTACTACAGTTACACTTTCTGGTAATACTCTTCTAAGGATAGAGCTACTTCTTCACAACTGTTTTCAGGCCTCTTTCCAAATTGGCCATTTTTACGTAATAATAATTTTTATCAAAAACTAAAAGAAGACCAATATCTGAGTAAATTTATACCACAGTTTAAATGTATGTATACAGGATATTTTTGTAAAATTTTCTAATTCTGGGGGTAAGTTCCATACATGATCATGGCAATCTTTTGTATGTTCATTTCTCTAAATCTCCATACAAATAATTCTTAGCATCAACCATGCATCTGATCGCCACTGTCTTGCTCTCCCTTGTGCCCTTGATCTTGACATTTTCTTTTGATAAGACATCTCTGGAAACTTAGGGACTCAGGTGGCTTTTAAAACATCTGCATGTGACTGCTTGAACCAGATCATTTTCTTCTCTAGAGGTCATTTCTGCTACCCTGAGGATTTATGAGCACAGTAAGTGAAGCATGTGAACCTGTAAGAAACACAAAAGATCAGAAGAAACACCCGCTAGCAGAGTACATAGGTAGTTTCTGGAGGATGAAGGCTGTGCCTAATCTGGTGGTGGTTCA
>JAUBNY010001036.1:5556588-5568046 GCA_032275445.1 Crypturellus soui
CTCCAGCTTAAGGGCAGCCTCTGCATCCACATCAGAGTGCAGAGTCACAACTGGGGTGTCCTCATCCCTTGGCCAGCACCATCTGCCCTATCTTCTGTCAGCCAATGCTCCAGTCCTTGTCTTCCTGTGGGTTCTGCAATGCAGAAGGACTTTTTTCATTCCTGCTTGTAAGGGTGACTCAGGTTGCAGGAACTTTGGCTTAAAATAATTCATGCTCAGTTACCTTTATGACTTGTCCTTTAATTAACTGATACATTCAAAAAACCTGTTCTCCTAGCTAGCCAAAATGTGTCTACTCAACATTAATCCACAGTCGTCTACTATATCAACAGTCACCATCACGAATCATTGCAGCCACTTGACTCAAACGATTCGGATAGAAGCGAAGTTCCTCACTGCAAATAGAGGAACATTGTTTCTGATCGACATCTCTCATGTGAGTGTGATCGCAGATTTAAGGCCAGTTCAAAAGTGAGTGCCCAGAATGTCATGGGATACTGAATTCTGTTAGTTACTGCTATCCTGAGCTGAGGGCACTGGTTATCCTGGAGAGCAAGCTGTGCTCTGGTGGGCGTATTTGCACATGCAGACCCAGCACCAACTACTGAACAGTAGCATACCCAGATAATGGACTTGAGACCCTTCTTTCAGGATTAATGTGATTCGTCCTTTTCTCCTTTGCTTTTGCTCCTTGCTACTGAATGTTGTCAACTGGTTTTTGAACAGCGTTATTGATTGCTGTCCATTAGACATTATATTTAATTCTACATTATTAGACTTACATATGAAAAACCCAGGGCACATGGGCCTATGCAGAAGCGCCTGTTCCCACCTCTGCATTGTATCATGCTGCTCTCTCTTGAGCAAGTTTGACCATTTGCAAGGCTGCCATGTAAATCAGAGCAGTGAACTGACCTTGATAAAAAACTGCCTCCAGAAACCAACCCAAAACATGTGCAGGGCTGCACTACCGGCAAAAAAATGTAGTGTGAAACTACAATCTGCTTCTTTCAGTTCTTCAAATGTAGAGCTGCTCAGAAATATTTGGTCAGAACTTTTTCCTTTGAAAAGAAGTGTGATCCACCACATGGATGAACAGTGCAGAACACAGCTATTTCTGTGACCTTTTTTTCAGTGGAAAAATCTGAAACATCATTACTATCATTTTGATTAACTTCACTTAACCCTTACATTGTATTTTAATTAACTTTTCTGCTGTGATAGAAAATTTGAAACAAATTATTTTGTTGCTTTGCAAATAGAAGTTTCAATGCTATTGAAAAGAACTAGCAATCCTTCCTTCAAAAAAAAAGTCCTGCCACCTGCACTACCATCTCTGTTGCAAGTCTAGTTCAGTATGGAAAAATTGAGCATGTCAAGTTTTCACATGGAACAGAAATTCCATTTCTTGTATGGGGTTAATTAACTACTTTGGAGTCTTTCAAAGATGAAATGGTTCTTATTGTTATTGCTGTGAACATCCCCCCTTTCTTTCTTTTTAACTTGTTTTCTTCAACAGTTTCCTTCTTCCTCTTTCACTTGTCTTGTGGACAAAAAGCATGAAAACATTATCCGTGTAAGATGGAACGGGCTTCTCCCCTACTAGACCGGCCTTATCTTGAGAAAATCTTGAAGGCTGCGCAACACTGAGCACGTAAGGAAGCAGGATCCTCCAGCCTCTCCCCTACCACATCTCCAGTAGTTGACTTGAGGGAGAGGCGATGTTCCCGAAGAAATGAACCTAGCCTGATCTGCAGATCTCCCCTCTCGTCAGTGTGACTCCTTTCTTCAGAGGAATCCTGCTACTTCAGACCTCATATTCTCCTAAAATAATTCCACATTGACTCCATAAATTTGTGTCAGAGTGACCCAGCTACAGTCCCTTGCTCCCACCCAACTCATCGGTAGGATGAGTTCTTCTTGCAGAAAGGACTCAGCCCTCCATGGGTCCAACTACTGGCAGCACCAGGGCTTTCATCCACCCACTTTTCCTACCAGCACCTACAAATCCTCACTCAAGCCTCAGACAGCAAGCAATGAAAATCCAGATTTGCACCAGCTCACACACACCCATGAACCCATCCTTTGATAAGAACACTCAGCAGAAATCCTTTCCCCTTCTGCTGACTCAAATGCCACGGCTTTGGGCAGTCAGTTGCATACCATGGCTCTGAGAAGATGTACAAGCTGAAGCATATGTTCATAAAAATTATTTGCAAATAGGTCTGCTGGTTCATTTGAAAATGAACATGAAATGCCACCTGGGGAACTTGGCATACCACCTCTGCAGATGGCTGAAACAGTGCGTCAAACTGAGCTGCTCTGATCACCTTAACTCTGAAAACTGACACCTCCTTAGGGAGGATGAAGGCATAAGGTGGGAGTAAAGCCCAAAAATGGTACGGGGCAGGTAGGGGACATCAAAGGCCAAGCAAGGCGTGCCTTGGGCTTTGCTTTGTCTCATTTAGACCTGCAGAGGTTGGTTTTCCACAAGTCGTGTCCTTTCTAAGTGGCTTTCACTCCACCTAGTTCTGGATAAGGGAAAGAAAAAGAAAAAGAAAACAAATCCAAAGATCAGGCTTTTCGATGTGTATTGCAGAACAGGAATTTCTCCATAAAGGGGACTGACTGAGTTTGGAAGTACATCAACAGGGAAACAAGGAACTTATACTTTCCAGCAACAAAACCATCTTGCAGAGAAATATTTAACTGCCTCAGCCGCTTTCAGGCAGACAGTCCAGTGTGGGTGAGGACGTGCTTATTTTGGCAAGACCCTCCTGGGCTGCGCTGTTCCGTGTGTGGTTAGGAGTGCTGGATGCTCGCTCAGGACTTTGCTAGTGGCATCTTGTGGTGAGCAGTCCTTGCGAGGAGGAGGTGGACTGAAGAGCCAGAATGTAGGTCACCGGTGGGTGGAGTTCACAACCTCCTGGCTCCGCTGAACTTGGGACACGGAGTAACTTCTCCTGCAAAGGCTGGAAATCTGTCACGGAAGAAGGCTGGAAGATTGGCCATGAAATATAAGCTTTTTGGGTTGCGATTTAACTGGTTATTACAGAGAATCTCTATAATATGTTCCACAACCCCCAGTCTGCTCTTGGCTTACCTGATCTTCCAGAAAACTTCAGGCTATATCCAAAAAACTACTTCAAATGTTTAAACGTTCATGAGCATTTGCAGTTAATAAATTTTGTTGTTGTTGTTGAAAGAAGTTGAAGTTTATTAGTCCTATTTCCAAAGTGTGCTCTTCCCGATGTGCTCGTGGCAGGGCTCGGAAGCTGTGGTAGCCCCCGTCCTTCCTGCCGCTCATCTTTCAGCGTTATAAAAACCTAAACAAAGAAGCCAAAACAACACACCCTCTTATGGGTACACACCCTCCACAGCCTTCTTAACTCCAGGCTAAACCACTCCGCTCTATCTGCATAATCTGAAACCTTAGCAAATTACAAAACAAATGTAAGTGCATGCACTTGAAGTGGCACATCATGCTCCAGGCTTTCTCCTTCTGCGAGCGCTGAAGCCGCCTGACAGGGATGTTCCTCGGAGCCCCAGCACACGCATCCACAGCCAAGCGCTTTGAGCAGCCACCAGGGCTGTCATTGGGGTGCCTTGAGGAGGTTGTTTTTCTTCTGTCTTATTGGTAAGGGGCAGCCGCCCCCGTAGGGAACATGCTGTGCGCGGGCAGGGCTTCCCCATGCGCGGCGCCCCCACAGGCCCGCGTCAAGACGAGCAGTGTCTCCCGTTGCCTTCCTGCCCCACGCAGGCCCCGGTGGCCTGAGTGACACGTGTGCGACGTCCCAACAGAAGCCGTGAGGCGAAGCTGGGCGGGCTCCCCAGGGCACAAGGCTCTGTGCAAGCGGGATGCTTGTTCCTGCCACATCAGGAGGAGCCACTGCCACAGCCCCGTGCTTACACTTCTGTATCTGACTGGGAGAGGATTAGTTGCACACAAGGGTATTTTACAAAAAGGCACCAAAAGAGCTCTACATAAGGACACATTTCAACATATACGCCTGCATTTTCTGCTGAATCCAAGCTATCAGTCTGCCGTAGGCATAGTCGCTCCTCAGACTAGTCCCTTCAAAGAGCAGCGATGCCCAGTTCACGGACCCAAAGTTGGATTTAAAACAGCAACAAAAGGAGCACTAGCCATGTGGCTAAGTCACTGGCATCTCCAAAGCCATACGGGTAAAAACACAGGGGCCCAAGCACAGGTAGACACCTGTGAAAAGGCTGGTTTGTCATCACTGGGATTTAGCAATCGAATTTCCACCTCGGTTACATATTAGACATCTACTTGTTTCTTTGGATCTGACTGTCTGTGGACATCCCTGAATTTAGACAGGAAATCTGCGCTGGAGTAGGAAGCTGATCTCTGACTTTCCAAATCCCCGGCCAGTGCCTTAACAGCGGCGCTGACGACAGCTCTGAGCTCACGCGGGTGTCCCGGGGCCGTTGCTGTTTATAGCTCTGAAGGGCTTCCAAATTAGTCCTGATAACGAGAACAGAAATAGGCTCCCCCAGCACAGAGTAACCCCGAATGGCCGGTAACCGTTCACGCCACAGCGGAAGGGCCGCTGCTCCGTGAGGAGAGCCTCCCACCCGCAAATGCCTCCAGCGGGAGTTCATCTTCCTTAAGATCAAACACTGGTTATTTGTAATAAGCTTTGTCTCGGTAATCTATTTTAATATTATGATTAATCGCTGACAATTAGGCTAGATTATCATCCAGGAGTAATGGAAAGACTGAGGTAAATGTATTCAGAAGGGAGTACTTAAGAAGTTTAACATAAAGCAGTTTGCTGTCAGAGAAAGGCTTTCTATTATAAACAAGCATGTTGTTATTAATGCTCACAAATTGCTATCTAGGGATAAGAAGTGGGCCTTTGGCAATTTCAAAGGTTAAGCTACAAAATCATGCCAAAGTTAAGGCTTTAAATGTAAGAATTATTGGTGCTTCTCATTCAAAAAGTGGGTAGAAGCAGACCAAAATCCTGAAGTGCTCTGTCTATTCTTGTCCTCCCACTTCATTATTGGTCCTCTCGGCCTTTGCAGGTGCCCTGCCTGTCCCTTCAGGACACATACGCCTGGTCAAAGGATTCTCCAACGGAGCCACATTCCACAGGATGATCTGGTACCTATGGAATGACACAGTGGTGAGACACTGCACAGAAAGGAATGTGAACCCGCACGAGAAATAACAGAAAGGACATCTTTGGCCTGGGAATGTCCAGTGTGAAAAACAAGTAGCGTGTAACACATTTATGCATACATTTGTGCTCCATTAAAATGATATTTAGTACTGAGAGGTACTTAAATAAAATGACTTCAAAAGTGCCTTAAATAATGATGTTTTTGCATAAGCTGTAGATATTGAGGCACTGCAGTCTTTTTCTTGAGCTGTAGCCAAGAAGACATTTGGATAATACACAAAAAATATTCAAGCACAATATTCCTCAGCAATATCTTTAAAAAAAAATCTATTGTCATTCTGCTGCCACATTTAATCCACTTTGGCAAGAGATTTCATAGATCACAGAACTGTAGAGGCTGGCAGGGATCTCTGGCGGTCTTCTCGTCCTAGACGTCCGAGTCTCGGCTTCTTTCTTCCTTGCCCCCTTTACATTGTAGTCCATATTTCAGATCCTAGAGGAAACACACCTTTTTCAGACTAGAAGACTACTCATATATCTGATGCAGTTGAAATTGTGCTGAAAACACAACTGAAGTCTGAATTGTGTTACTTAAGTCACAGAAACACAGAACAGTCGGGGTAGGAAGGGAGCTTTGGGGATCATCTGGTCCAACACCTCTGCTCAAAGTAGGGTCAGCTAGAGCTGCTCATGGCTGAGGCCTTTGAAGTTTTGCATATCTAGAAGAAGAGAGACTCCACAACCTCTCTGGGAAAACTGTTCAATCACCCTTATGGTAAAAAAAAAAAAAGCTTTTCTGATGTTTAAATGGATTTTTTGTGCCCATTTCCTCTGACTGATCTTTCACTGGATACTACTGAGAACTAAGTCTGGCTTTTTGCTATACCCTCCCATAAGCATTACTAAGATACTCCTTGAGCCTTCTGTTCTCAAGATTTGTTTCCTTTTGAGGATCTGGTGATTTTCTAAGTGCTGTCCCTAACTCCAGCATGCATTTTAGCACTTGATGGGACAGCAGCACTATCCTTGCTAAGCACCTTGCAGGATCAAACCTCCAGAGAGATATGATGAATATGAATATGCTGTTTTAACAAAGCTCCCTCTCCCATTCTCTCTGAAGCCCATGTGTCTTCCCGGTTCAGGAGAGGAAACTGCCTTACTTTTGGCAAATGCTCTACGAGGGGTTCTGCGGGAAGGGAAAACAAGGGGCGGATTATAGATGCCACTTCATCATGCTTTAAGCACTTGGCCCTGGCAAGCAATGCAATCCATATATCATATTGCTCACATGCTCTGTGCAATCACTGGTGAGAAACCACGTTCAGACACTTCCCCCTCTCCTCTGGCAACACACCACAGGCACTGTGCAGATCTCCACCAGCAAGTCACTCTGCTTGAGCTTCTTGTTTACTTCTTTTACCAGGAACATACTGAAAAGTTATGAGAAAAGTTAGTTCCTTCTCACCGGTTGGCATCAGGTCTACAGAGCCTCCTTGGAGGACGGGTGCCTGAAAGGGCATCACTAGATCTCTCACCATGTTCAGAGTCACCCCTTGGGGCCCCACACAGGCGTCAGAGGCTGCACTCTGAAGTATGCCTGTAGATCACAGACTCTAAATCCCCCGTCACAAGAGTGCTTTAGCTAGAACTTGTGAGGATACTCACAAGGGTGAACATGCTCTTTGCTCACCTTTGGAAGGCAGCCAGCAATGTAAAACTGAGAGGCCAGGTAGGAATTTGGTAGCAGGGACACTTTGTTTATGGTAAGGCAGAATTGATGTTCAGACCCTGTTTTCTACACTATACTACTGCAGGAATTAAATAGATAAATAAATAAATAGACCACAACTTGTTTCTCTTCTTCCACCAACACAATGTCCCGTTCTTGAAACCCAGTCTTCTAAAAACTCAAAGCATCCCCAGATCCCCACCTCTAGCTGTCACTCTGGGGCTATGAAGCTTCCTAGAATTATATATCTGCCTTTTTTTCTGATCCAAGGGCTTTATGAACTACAGCAACTCAGTAAGATCCAAGGTACTCTGACTTGTGAGCCTGGGCATTTATAAGTCAGGAAACATGAGGTCTGTGTAATCTCAATTTGTTCTTTTTCATTCATCCCATATGGCCTAGCCTGACCTATCAATGAGCAGGTGAGATGCTTACTTTAATTATGGTCTGACATTAATGTCCGCACTGTCATAAGCACGTATAAAGCAGATTTATGGTGAAACAAGCAGTAAAGTATTTCTTCTTCAAAGCACTTCTTTTTGCAATTGAAATAACAGTAAACAGATCTTCCTCTCTCCCTCCCTTCTTCCCTCCCTCCCCTGCCAGGGAAACCTTCCCCAAGTGGAAAGCCAGAAAGATTTTTACAACAAACAAATGTTTCCCAAGCACCTACTGTTCATTACAGTCCTCATCCTCCTTCTCCAAGTGATTCAATTTCTGGTGCAATTAGTGAAGTTCCTGAGGACTTTTCTATCTTGTTTGGCTGACTTGTTTAGGTAAAATCTTAACATAGTTCATGGTATAGCTTTCCTGAAGAGTGTTTTGTAAGCCATGTGCTACCTGCTAAATTCAGCCACCCGGGCAGAAGAGGACACATGCACGCAAATGTCCACACAACTTGGCCTCCGCCGAAATGATGGCAAGCTGTATGCTGAGAGATAAGGACGGAAAATATCATTAGAAAGACTTAGCTTGTGATTGCTCCTTTGCTTTCAGGTGCACTACACACATCAGTGGCTATTTCACTGGGAGGACTCCTGTAGCCAAGCCCTAAACTCATCACAGACACCTGGCTATAGCTGTGGAAGTGGTGCAGAATATTTCTGCCCACTCAAACTTTTTCAATATAAGCCTGAAGAGACAATTTTTTGTTTGCTTGTTTATTTGAAAAGGCTTTTTGCTGATCAGGCCTAATGTGCTCTCCTCCAGACAGCATAAACATTGCTGTTCTGGAAAGTGCAGGACAAATACAATTGTGAATTCACATCTGATCCCTATTAGGCTTGTGGTGGGTAGGAACCCGCAGCGCTAGTGAGAGCAGAGTCATGCTCCTCATATACAATATAGCGTTTGTACGTGCAAATGACTCAGAAATCAAGAGAACCAAGCTCTTATTTCCAGAGAACCTCCAACAGCTGGGCAACTCAGCAGTTACCTTTGGCACGTCACCGAATCTCTTAAATCTCCCTCTCCTTAACTCCAAAATGGCAATGCTAATTGCCTTTGGTGTAATGAGGTACGGATGACAAATAGGAAATATTGGGCTTGTCCAAATGAGTCTTAGCTCCTCAGAGTAAACTCACATCTATAAGTTTGTTCAGAAGTACCTTGTTAGTTTCTGGAGTTGCAAAAATGATTCCCATGTGTCTGTGTCCATGGGAGTTGGTCAGGATTAACTCTCTTGAAGTTTATAAAAAAAACATGCTAAGTGCAGGATGAGACCTGCCCAGCAATGAAACACCCTAGACCCACTCGCAAGGAGCTGAGCATTCCCGAACCATTTTCTATCATAATAACCTGGGACAAAATGCACCTCTGTTGGAAGTTTTCACTCCTTCAGAATCCCCACAGATCTGACATATCTAAATCTGATCTGTTTCACAAGTCAACAGTTTAATTTTCTCACCTCAGAGAGCAATTAAGCCACTGATCTTTATGTACTCGTGTTTCTCCCCATACATACTTTGCATCAGGAAGCTTCCAAAACCTCCACCAAGCAGGAAGATCCCACATGATTAAGTCCAGCCATTAATCTATAGAGTATCTATTTTACTCAACTACTACAAGGTAATGGTGAGTACATCAAACAGAGACTACCTGAAAGACGAAGAATGCCATCGCTGCTATCTTTCCTATCCACATAACCTCACTGTATTAAGTCTAGTAGTTCTGGTGCACACTGTATCTTCAAAGCTCCCTTTAGGAAGTACAAAGTAGCCGGACAGAATCCACTCTCAGGCCTTCAACCTCTTGCTCAATGAGAAGAAAACTTGAAAGTGCAGATTTAGCTGCAGCTGAATTACATTGCTTCAGGGAACTAAAACACAGGTAACACAAAATAAGTAAATCTCTTCTTATATGTGGCTTTCACAGCATATGGGTGCTGAATAGTTTTTATGTCATCTCACAAAATTTAGGAATTACTCTAATTGGATTTCTGTATTTCTATGCTTCTTTTACAGGTTTCCCATCCAACTTGAAATTCAATTAAAATATCTTTGCCTTGGGGGAAGGCGGGTGTCCTTTTTAAGAGTGTTCAGAAGTACTTAGCATTATTTTCTGGGAAAAATCCAGGTAGCTCATTGCTATGGATTCTCCATAGCTTTGGAGGGAGCTGTCACTGAGCCCAGTCCAAGTCCACCACTGACAAATGGCTCCAGTGCCCTACTACATAAGTAAGCAGAGCTAGGCCTTATGGCAAAGGACAGCAAGCCAGTCCTGCAGTGAAGCTTCACTCCCCATGCAGCGGGGCTTCTGGCTTCCTGCAATGCAGAGGGAGCTGGAGCTTTCCATGCTGTGAGCACTGCTGCACCGCAGAAGGGCACTGCTTACTGCAGTTAGCGCCATACTCTCCGTTGGGGTGCAGAGCTACTCTTGCCTTATAAAGTCCATTTTATCACCTCCCCAGACACCCATGTACTGTATACACAAGAAACTGAAATGTTCCAGGCTCTGCTGTCACTTTATGAGCAAAGCCATAATACACAGCTCTGCATCTTCTCTCCCTCAAATCCTAATCCTCACTTTTGCTTCTCCCAGCTCTTAGCTTCATCAGGAATGAGGCTGTAGTGCTGCACTAAGCCTGGCAAAGGCACAAAAGACACTATCCTGATGAGCAAGCTGCAAAGGGAGGCAGGGTAGGGTGGTTTTCCTCAGCTTTGAGACACTTGTCATGGCCATTTCTTCTGAGGCAACTGTTGGTTGAGGGTCTTTTTGTAAATAAGAAACACTCTCAAATTCCCGGTAATAGTGACAGCCTGCATTAACTTTACAATAGATCAGCTATTCATAACATCCTTGTAGCAATCATCTGTGCTGGGCAATGAAGGTAGTAAGGCTGTACAGTTTGCTTGAGGGATTATAATTGAATATTACCCTGCAGTTTCAGACAGTGCAGGTCACATCTTTCTCCTTACAAATCTGCAGTAATATAAAGGACCAGTATTTGATCCTCAGCACCAACTCATTATATATTTTGTAGTAGGAAAGAGGCAGTATAATCACAGGACTGGCACACGGACCTCTAACAGTGAAGGAACTGAAAGCAGTAGAAGGACTGCAGGTACCACCGGAAGCCGATCCCATGTGATTTCTATTCCAAACGGTGTCACAGCGCAGCCTGCAAAGTCGACTGGCTCTCTGCTCCTTTCCTCCTGTTTTGTGGGATAACGGTGACTTGAAGGAGAAATCAGGCTCGAGGGATTTACCACCGTGCCTTTTCAGTGAATGAGATGGGGAAACTCCTTCCTTTACTGAGAGAATTACTAGGAAACACCTGTTTTGGACACAAAAGCATTCAACTGCTGGTGGCAAAGAAATACTTCTGCTCTATCAATCTGTTATCATTAATTCCAAAAAAAAAAAAAGTCATAAGGTCTGTGACCTAAACTTCTCTCTCGTAAAATGGATTTAATCTAAATATATATGATTCCCCTCAGACATATTGCTTTGCCTATGCTGATGTATGTCCTGTATTCGGTTCTGATTATAAAAGTAATGACCTTTTCTATTTCCAGAACAGGAACTGGTCACGCAGGGTTTTTTTTTTTTTTCTTTTGTTTTTGTCTGCACAAGCCCTTTTGACACAAGTACGTGTTTGGATGAGCTGATTTACACCAAAAGCCCTGCTTTAGCCCCAGCCTTGTGCTAACTGATTCCCACTGAAGCAGTTCTTGGAGCTGCAGAATGTTTCCACACTAAAGATTCTTCCCAGCAAACTCCTACTGCAACTACCCAAACACTCCATCTTGTCACTCTTGAAACAGGGCTCTTCTCAGTGACTGAAACTTGAAATACATAGAAATAGCAGCTCACTTCTTGCTATGCCTTGGCTAGTTTGCATTTCCTAGGTTGAGTAAGAAGTTTGCATTCATATCCCATTCATTTCATAGTATGAGGTGGAAAAAGTAAAAATTGAAACCAGCAGGGTCCAACTCCTTGGAGGTATCGAGGAACAAGAGACCAGGCCACAGGAGCAGAGTTGAAGGGAGGAAAAGTGGGAAATCTTTACACAATACACCCTTAAATGTACTTCACTCCTAAAAGAAGGAGCTTGGGAAGAAAACATTATATTTAAATA
>JAUBNY010001036.1:5568146-5583975 GCA_032275445.1 Crypturellus soui
ATCTTTACACAATACACCCTTAAATGTACTTCACTCCTAAAAGAAGGAGCTTGGGAAGAAAACATTATATTTAAATAGATGAAAAATAAATATAAAAGAAAATTAAAAAGGGAAAGCTATCCCTTTTTGGCATTTATAACACACTTGGTATCTTTGAGGTAAGCAATCTCAGATGATCTATAGGGATGACAGAATCAAGATAAGGTCCCTGATTTACAGTTATTTTGTAGTTGTTTTTCTTTCCTCTTAAAATAGCCATATCTGTTCTGTAGACTATCAAAAGACCAGATAGCAAGTTCTGAAGGGGGAAAAAAAAAAGAAAAACAGTGCTTTAAATGATCAAAATGCAGATTGATGAACACACAGACATCTATAGCAAAAGTGTAAGCTAAAAGGAAGAGGATTCAAGAGGGGAAAAAAAAAAGCATTTATTTATTTATTTATATTTTTGCCAGAAGCATTTTGCTAGAAGCAGACTAAAATCTTGCCTGCAACCCAGAAGAGCAAACTCAGGAGCACCCAGTTCCACCCAGCTGCTATATTTGCAAGACCAAATTATTTTCTGCTAAAACCTTCAGACAGGTTGATGTGGGATCTACACACATCAGCCCAGTTGCATCCCAGGCTTTGCAAAGAAAATGCAGGTCTGCTGAATACAGGCACATAACATGCACCTCTTAGAATGAGGGGGGAAAAAAGTTATTCTGGAATAAAAAATGTTTGCAGTCACTTCAGGTAGTGATAAGGGTTGGAAAATGTCATCGTTGTAATAGTGAGTCAATTCAGTTGCCTGAAGAAAGGCATTTAGTGCCCTTGAGCTGTCCTAGAGAGGCCTCTTTGACCCCTCAGCTGTTGCAGAACAGCACGGGCTGCAGGCCCTGCACACCAGGAGGGTGTGTGGATATCGCAAATGCCAGTCACTTGTGTCCACAAAACTCATTCGGAGCTCTGGGTCTCACTAGCAGAGCACTCAGGACACGAGTCTGTGAAGGTAAAATAAAGTAAAATAAAAAAAAAATGAAATGAAATAAGTGAAATTAAAACAAAATAAAATAAAATAAAATAAAATAAAATAAAATAAAATAAAATAAAATAAAATAAAATAAAGTAATAATATGGAAAAAAATCACAAGCAGACAAATACCAAACTGATAGACTTTGATACTGCTAAGTGTGACTTGAAAAGATTAGGACAAATGCCAGAATCCAATGCTGCGTGGAGGACACTAATGTACTTAAAAAAAAAAAAAAAGTATTTGGATCCATGATTAGGATCAATGCAGATTTGTTCATTGACGAGGAAAAGGAAGCTACATACAGTGTCCAATCTTCTGGATTTTCTATCCAGAAATAGTATTAGAGAGTTGATAAGCATAATCCATGTTGCACTCAAGGCATTTGCCAGAAATAGTACCTCAATATTGGCAGTGGTTGGCAATGGACCACAGCTGGGTTGCCTTGAGTTAAAAATCAAAGTCTTTGCAAACCACTCAAATATTTTACTTCAAGAGCAGGATATTCAGAATACAAATGTCCTGCATCTAGTGGCGTTAAAACAACTAATCATCTAGAGCCACTATAGTATGCAGATTATTAGGGAAGCCAGATGTTTAATGAAAAAAATGATCAAAAAGATTAAAAACAAAGAGATGATGAGAAATACTGGTATATTCAACTGCAAGCAGCCTATAAAATAGCTCAAGGGAAATCTGGAGTGAGTTAGATCAAAGTTATGTGTGTGAAGAGAGGAAAAGGTAGGGAACATGACCACATAGACAAAATTTTGCTAGTGCAGGCTAGTTAGAAGACTAGTTATAAATGTAAGATGGGACCTTCTCTCCTTCTCTGGAGATCTTTCAAATTTGCCTGGATGCCACCCTGTGCCATGTGTTCTAGGTGTGTCTGCTGAAGCTGGAGGGTTGGACTATAAGGCCTCCAAAGGCCCCTTCCAACCTTAGTCATTCTGTGATTCTGCAACCACATCATCAGAGAAACATTTTGAAAAAAAAAAAATCTTGCTCAAGGAGATCTCCAGGAGGAAACAGCATAAAGTAGATAATTAATTAATTAATTAAAGCTTGAAAACTGTGAAGGCCCAAACCTGAAAAGGACGGAAGGATGGAAGATTAAGGAAGGAAGATTAGGCAGTGGTTGCTCAGTGTAGGAAAGATTTTTGGAGAATAGAAGAGCTTGTGATTTGATTACATGAGGAAGATAAAGACACAGCAGCAAACATTTGGATGCACACATAAAAAGTATAAAATAATTTTTAAAGGCTTAAAAGATTTAAAAAATGGGGGGGGGAAAGAGAGAGAGAAATATAAGGAGAAGAAAAACCACCAAAGAACACAAGGCCAAGTTCATCTTCGTATCTGACGTGAGCTCACCACAAAAAACAGAAGATACCAGGGAGCCTGTCAGCTGTCCTAGCAACTGGGCCATAGGAACTCTTCCACACAGCAGTTCTTCTGCCAGCACCCCTTGCAAGGGACAGATTCTTGCACAGGCTTTAGGAATAGTAACTGTTTTATGATTATTCACAGTAGAAGGATGAATATGGAACTGGGGTAGACAATAAAGTAAAAAAAAAAAAAAAAAACAGAGAAGACTGGGACAACGAAGACAGTGAAGGATGGGTAACAGTTAAAAATGCAGCAAAAGGCATCTGCACAACAGGAGAGCAAAATAAGGCATGACCTTGGAGAATAGTGAAAGCAAAGCAGAAATAAAACTTTGCACAAAGATAAGCCGTAGCACCATCAACAAGGCTAGTGTTAATATACTCCTCAGCCAAAAATAAAAGCCCAAACCAAACCTGCAAAGATGGATTTGATTTGAAGAATTGGGCACTACAGAGAGCTAGACTTTCTCCAGCTCAGCAGCCAAAAGTGTGAGCAAGATGAAAAGCAGAAACCAGTCAATGCTGGGGAGTGTCACAGATGCCAGAACGTGAAGTTAGAAGAGCAAAGACTTAAGATTTACAGAGGTAACACACAGAAAAGTCTGCAGTCAGCTCCGCAGAAACACTCCCTACCTCAGATCACCATGTTATTTACAGTAAATGATACAACAATCAGGTTGATTGAATATTTCACGTGGAAGTTTTTCCAGCGTCTGGTGTGACGTCACTTAAAAAAGAGCTAAACCAAATGTATTTAATTCAGTCGCCAAAAACTTTTAACATCCCGAAGAAATATGGTGCTTTGCCTGTGGCCCTAACAGTCACACATCCCTACTGCAGACCATGAGCTGAGTACTGAGTTAAAACATTTTACCATTTCTTATAAGGGATTTGGCAAAAGGCCATAGTGAAAAAGGGGAGAGATAAGGGAGAGATTTCTTTCCTGTTCCTTAGCTCCTGCCTGTTTCCTACACATATTTATTTATTCTTTTCCACACTCATCTAATGAAGATGTGACCATGATGTAGGGTTTATCTAGTCAGTTTTGCAAGCATCCAACCTCACTAAAGCACAGAACAGCCAGTCACAGGACCTTAAGTCACAGTACCTCCCGGGCTTTCTGGAGGCAATGTTCACGCTCACTAAGACTGAGCTCCTTTATGTAGTGTGCTGTGAGAGAGCTTGTCTGCCTTTGCTCACCCAGGCCAGAAAGGCTCTGTCTGTCACAACTGCTTGCTGACATATGCTGCAGATCCACGGCATGCTGCGTTTGGACATCACGTTAATTCACAAGGCTTTAAATTAGACATGCAGGGCACTGAGGAGTACATCCCAGCAATGCCACACGATCGCTGAAGGCAGGCTTTGCTGTTGCAGTCATGGAGGCTGGCTGCGGAGGTGACAGACTGAAGACAGCTGATGCAGGTTGTGAGATTTTTATTCACGCTAATTCCTAACGTTGATGCAGGGTCATAATCCCAAAGAAACCCGAGCCCCCTGCCCTGCAAGCTTGCAAAGAGCTAGTTGCATCTCCAAAACTTAGAGGTGACAACTGTAACCCAATTGGCCAGTCTGGGAAGAGGCCATGAGGACCCTGTCACAACTGAGGCCTGTTTGCTACTGCTGTTGCCTGGAAGCTTGCTAGCCCAGAGAGCGACGGCTCTGCGGCTAATGAGCTCCATCTACACGAGCCAGCCAGGGGTATTTTGGTGAAGAGCATGGAGTAAATATGCAATTCTGCATGCTAAATGACCGCACTCACTGCAGAGCAAGAAGATGCACACACTAATCCACGTGCAGCTGAGCAATTGCCGGTTTCTTGTTTGCAGTAACTCCAACAGCTGCCTCTACTTCAAGCCACTAATTGTACAATTGGAACAGGACACTCTAATCTGCAATTTTATTTCTCTTGACCTGATGGTAGATCTACAAAAATGAGATCTACCAAAAAAACAAAACAAAACAACAATTATCATTTCCTAGGAGAGATATATTTGGAGGGGAAAGGAAGCAGGGACCTGCTTATGGGGTCTGTAGCCACCTTTTCTCTCATTAGCTCTTAGACTTAAGGTGCAGTCCCAGCTATATGAGAGCAGAAGATTTCTGTGACTCCAGTGCACACAGCAGCTGTGTTCAGGCCCACCTCCAAGGACTGAGGCTACAGTTGAGCTTTTCTGGTTGCATATACTGGCCAAAAGCCTTCTGGTAACATGAGGGACAGTACCTTTGCTGGTAGGTAAGGGATAAAAAAAAAAAAAAGAGTAAGGAGCATGATTTTAATTTCCTATATAGCTTGACAATATGATGTTTTTAAGATAATGTAGAAACAAAATTATATTAAATTTGGAAGTACATTCAGCAACAATTCTTTTTTTTCAGAAGTCTGTAGTCAAATTGCCACTACTAGTGAGTGTCATTTACAGATTAATTATGCCAAATATAACTTTGATTAGAGTTTCAGGAGCAATCATGATTTACTATAGTTGGTATTATGTATTTCTGTCTTCAAAAGCACTGCACTAGGATGACTTAATTAATTCACTCAAACTAACAGAAAAATTCATGGAGTGCATTTGTTAATTAAGACCTAAGAGGGGTAGAAGTGATGTCATGGCCAAGATTTTCTTTCTTTTTCCTTTTTTCTTTCCTTTTTTTTTTTTTTTTAAGAAAAGTTTCCAGAACCTTTGAGCAATATTGAAACTTTCAATTACATTGAACTAATTTCTAGACACATTTCTAGAAGTTGTCAAACTCATTTTATTCATAAATATTTCAGTCCATTTTCCATCAGTTTAATATCCATTTACTTTCAAAGTTAACAGTTATTCAGAAACAAAGATTAATGCATTCAAGATTTAAGTAAACCACACAGAATTAAAGTGTGGTTTAACAGAATTAAAGTTTACCCCCAACAATTGCATTTGGTTGTGACTTCTTTCTGTGCCTGTTGTAGATCTAATGTTTTGGCTTTGACACAAAACATCCATTATTTATGAAAGGCTGGACAAGAGGCAGGTTGCTGGTTTACTTATTGAGCAATTACTCAAAATGTTGTGAAAATGTGACAAAAATGCTCCCTTCATCCTCTCATCAGCTTTAGCATGAGCATTTAGCACCTGCAAAAAGTTAAGCATTAGGCTGACATGGAAAATTTATCATGGAAGATTGTTTTATAAGTAGAACTCAGAATCCACATCCCAGAGGAAATTAGGAAATGTCAGTATCAATTTTCATCCTGTTTTATCATCCCAAAGAAATCTGACATTTCAACATTTCCTACGTAAAACCAGAACTAGCCATTACCAAAAAAAAAAAATTGGACTTTATCAATAGAAGTAAATTCCACTATAGTTTTATTTATTGTAACACTGGCCAAATAAGTTGCTCGTATTTTTCACTAGTGTTTACAGTTCCCACATTCAAAGGAAGCATCAGCCCTTTCGTCATTCAGTCAAGCCCTAGAAGTCACTCAGTGTTAGTAAGAACAGATTTTTCTGCATTCCTTGGAACAGATTACTCTGAAAAGCCTTGAGTATGTAAGAATTCCCCATTTTGCTCATATGTTGCCCAAATACCACCTATTTCAAGCACTAGCAAAATAAATCCTTTAAGTGACCATTCTCATAGGCAAGCACTGCTATATCTTTCCCCAAAGGTCCTGCATGAGGAAACATCATGGTAGAGAACCATGCAGAAGCAATACTAAGAAATCTTTGTTTCTGCTATCTCAGTATTATTGTGGTGAATCCCTATAACTTGAGAAAGAACGCGCAGCAACAATGCTTCCAAAGAGGTCTCTTTCCTTGGGGAAAAAAGGAGACACTGCCAGATCAAGTCTTGACTCCATGTTTAGCCCAACTCACAAAACGACTAGGGGAGCTCACCAAGTATCAATGATAAAATAAGCTTCACCCTTCAGGTAAAACAGCAGCATGCCTTGCTCCTGCAAGGATAGCAGGTCCCATCCTGTGTCTTGCAGGCAGAAACTGCATTTTTGACTTGGAATATGTCTTTGAACTGATTTTGGTAGGAAGTAACTTACATGTTGGGCTATATTTAGAGTTGTGTCAATGAAGCAATTCAGCTTTAATGAAATATGACCCAAATAAAAAAAAAAAAAGACCTTTTTTAAGTGAGCTCAATAAATTACCCTATTTTATAGCCAGACACACTTTAAGAGTCAATGATTTGTGGTAATTTAGCCTGCTTTCCAGAGCCAGGATCCCTTGGCAGAAGCAAGAAAACAACAGGCAAATCCTAAGCAAAGACTATCTGAATAGAAAATGAATGTGTACTGCCTGTCGATCTGAAATAAACCTTTAATTCACACTGGAGTAAATATTTCGCTTTGAGTAGAAACATTAACAAATGCAGTTTTCTATTACCTTCTAGCCTATTTGTGTTCTTACAGCGCACTCATTGCAGCAATGCGCAATCGCTTTCCAGCAGTGCATTAAGCAACATGTTGTTTGTTCTCTCTTCCTCTGCCCCAGGGGAAAGGTTTGAGAATGATTTGCTTTGATAATTTGAGTGCTTTTCTTTAATGTATATGTTGTAATGTATTTATGTCACAGAGGCAGGTTAAAGAAATCTCATTTGCATTTGGGTGATGATGTCTGTGATAGTCTTCAGCTCCTCAGGGAATTAATTCCATAAGCCTGAACCAGACCTTGACAGTCTTTAATGTCCTGGAGCCAAAGAGTAAGTATTTTTTTGCTTGTTTTTGACTTCCTTTTTTTGTGTCAAGCTTTAGCCCATCTCCCAGATCGCAGTTCCCTGATGATTGGGTATCCAAATGACAGAGTCTAAGACCTTGAGCTTGGATCAGTATTCTGTGAATCAAGGCAGAAAAGAAAGTAGTTATCAAATGTATTTAAAATAACCACCACTGATAAGAGTTGCTACAACTTTCCCTAACCACACAGATTTCTCTGGTGCTAACAATCTCACGCAGATACATTATGTGTCTGCAATCTAAGCAACAAGTGGCAAGCCATATGAGAATATGGCAAGACAGATCTGCTAACACAGAAGCCTCTTAATCAGAGATGACTAAAGCATTGCCTGCTTTAGGAATTCCACTTCTTCAAACAGCAGGAAATTCAGAATTTCTGCCAGGTTGGAGTTTGCATGCATCAACCATGGGTTTGGGCATTCACACGAGGGTAATTGCAGTGAACGTGAGAAAAATCTTAAAACCAATCAAACAAAAACTTTTATTAGTGTAAATCTTCTACAAGAGAAAACACTGCATTGCTAAGATTTTTGACCCAAAAAAACTGACGACTGCTTAAATGAGTATGGGAATATCGTTGGGTGGATGACTCTAGCATTAATATCCAGTTTTAAAAATGTAGCCTCCATGGATTAAATCAAAAGGTTACTAAGATGCCTCCTGTAATCTTTAAAATTCATATGTATATATGTCTCTAGGGAATTCTGTTTACTCTTAACATAATTAATATGATACATCCCTAATCATCAGAAATGCTAACAGCTTACACTTACAGTAAGTCAAGTAGATACTTCGATTTCATGTCAATAGTACTATAATTCTATTCATTCTCACACACAGAAAACAAGTTACATTTTTCCTGTTTATACCTTCTAGAAAACTTGGGAAAATTACACTAAGATAAACCTAAAGCTTCTTGATTTAATCAGGATTTTACAAAGCATTAAATTTTAGTAACCTTATGTTTTTTTGTCCTTCAAATGAGTAGACATGAGTTTCTGCAATGTCCATCTGGAAGCAGCAACATACCCCGAAGCAATACATAGTTATTATCTGAGGTGAACACACCAATGCTTCTGGGACAACCCCCAAGCCCGTGCTACAGTGAAGGGTCAATCACCAATATTTAGGCAGCACTTTCCCAGGCGCAAAGGGATTATTCCAAGAAGGTCTCAAGTTTTATAACATGAACAAAAGTGACACAGTAGGCATAGGCTCCTCAATACCCAGTTGTGAGGACTCATGCAGTACACCATGTGGAGAGGAACATGTTAGTAGTGCTGAATAATTTGGTAATTTGAGAAAATGTACATTAGGTAGAGGGGTGGCATTGAGAGACAGCAGAGAGTCAGTTTTGCTATCAGCTCCTCTCTTGCTTACACTAGTCTGCTTTGGGGAGAGGGGGAGGGGAAAAAAAAAAAAAAAAAGAAAGGAGTGCAAGGTCAGTGACTGGCTAGGGAAGTGGGCAGGGGAATTAAGTAAGGAATAAAGAGTGTGAGAGCCCTGCGCCCATCACACCCTCCTGGGGGGTAGCTGCTGGGCTCGGTGCCAGCTTGGAGATAGTGCAGCTGGTGACCTCAGGAAGCTCCTCTGGAAGCTCTGCCAGAGGCCTTGGCCAGGCCTGCTCCTCCTTCCTTTGGGAGTTGCTAGGCTGACATTCTTGCTGTTGGTCTCTGTCTGAGCTATACTGCACACACAAAGGAGCCACGTGTGTGCACCACCTGGAAAAGACTGAGAGGTCTGTAATGACCGTGACTGGCCACCAACATGCTGGTAATGGTGTAGGACTACAATATCCCATAAGGAGTACACCTCTAGTAACATGTAATAATCTGCTCCTTACTCATTTGGCATTAGCATTTTTCCTAGGGACTCCGCTCAACAGTAAGAAATTTGATTAAACTTGATTTTAAAACAATGTTGTTGTTTTAAAACACTGATGGTATTGTTTTATTAGCTCCTCTAACAGCAGAGATTCACATACATTGTCCTACAGCAGGACATTTCAATAAGCAAAGTTTCCAAGTTTCAGTCCTACTCACTGCTGCATCCAGCTGAGATTCTGCAGCCCACAGTAACAGCTCACTAATTAGCATCAGGAAAGCTAATGGGGATAGGCATTTTTAAATGAATTTTGGTAACTGAAGACAAACGAAGAAAGGTACTTTGCAACCAGCTAGCAGACTTAAAAATAATCAATAAGTGATGATGTTATTAAGAAAAACAAGATGGGAAGTAGCTGTTATAGCAGAAATGACTAAATTTGATTACCTGTGGGAAGGCAGCAAACGTGTAGGAGGCTGTATCCAACAGAGCAGGCACTGATCAAAGTCCCTGAGAAAGTGCAGTCTTTACTATACCCAGAAAAGAAGCCTCATTCTCTTCTTGATTATAGGGCATCTTTCACAGCTCATTCACTCCCTGACAAAGCACATCTGGCCCAGCTGTAGGCTGATAAATACAGGAATGCTAAGGGGAACAACCAAAGAAACAAAAACATAGAATACCAAGAAGACAATATTTTTTTCAGTTAGGCAAAAGTTGAGATCCAATGACTTTAAGAGTCCATCTACACTCGAGCAAGGGCAAAGAAGAACAGGAGGGGAGAGGAAAGGGAAAAAAAAAAAAAAAAAAAAACACACCACCACTAATGAGAACTGCTCAACTGCTCACAAACGTTTGGTAAAACCAAGATATGTCTCTAGAAAAGGACTAGAACAAACAGGAAATGCTTTGCATTTGCTAAGGTTCATCTGGTTATAGCCACAACCATAGGAATATAGGGAAAAAAAAATAAAGCAACAAAAACACATAGCCCCTTAAAAAAAAAAAAAAAAACACCTAGAGAAGATTTCTACTTCCTACGGCATACTTCAGAACAGCTTTTACAGTCCTACTTTAAAATAAATAAATAAGTAAGTAACAACACACACTACTAGAGGTAAGCAGGTGCTCAATTATTTTGCTGGAGGAAAAAAAAAAGTATTTCATTTAGGCTTCAGGTGACTGCCCAGACAAGTAACAATGCTGTCCGTGTGTAGAATGAAAGAGGAAAACAACTGTATGAAGCTAACACACTGAAAGGATCTGAATAACCAGAAAAAAAGAATGACTTCTTCCAAAAGCTGCAATACAGCTAATCAGTAAAAACAGCAACAAGAACAATGCAGCTTTAACCAAGTACAATCTGCTGGTAAGGAAATCTAAAAGCCCTGTTTCTATAGCACTGTTTGGAGAGGTGAGGAAGAGCCTAAACTAGGAAGGGAAAAAGAGCAGAATATGGATTCAATGATGAATCTGTCAAACAGCAACTGTTCAACAAAGATAGCATGGGGGATCCAAGAGCTGAATGAAGCTGCTACAGGTCCTGTGGCTCCTTCAAACATGGCAATGCTGCAGCCAGAGCAGAAGGCTCCATGATGGGAAGGACAAACCTGGAAGGATAGTGAGGAGGACAGCTGTTCACAGCCAGGCAGATAACTCTAGAAACCTTTGTGCAACTGGGTCTCTCTAGCTTTAAGAGTAATAGAAGTCATGTACATAGCAACCATGAAAATATGTGCAAATAAACATGAGCCCATACTCTGCAATGCAAAGATATCTCCAGTAATAGAAATGAGTGTGACACAAAGCCCTGGAATGAATTTGCACTCATCTGCGGGGCCACAGCATCGCACTGAAGTCAGGGCTTATGGTGCATCTGGAATCCTTTAATAGAACAGCTGAGATGCTGGCCCAGCGATGAGAAAATTCATTCTGCAGGACTACAGTTGTTGGTACTCACTTCTTAGTCCCTTTCTATGTCATTCTGAAGAATAAGACGACCTTAAAAGGGGTGCAGTCTAAAACTTTGTACACTTTCAAGTTGTTTTATATTGTCAGAGCTCTGTAAAAGTATTTAGTATAAAGACAATTAAGCCAGGAATGTATAACACTGAAAGTACGGACATGTTTGGGAGAGAACAATCTCCACAGTGCATGCAGGGCTACATCACGCACTGGCATTCACTCTGCAGACAGGTGTGCCAATTGGTGACATTATCATTCTTCCAGTTGCTTCTTACCACTCCTCTGCTGAGAATTTCCACCCCCACAGCTCTGTTGGCAAAAGGAATTATGTGAGTGCTCCCTATAAGTCAGATGGATTAGTCAACCAAGGGGGTTTAAACTAACCTTGCTCACTTTGCCCAAAGCAAACTAACAAGCTCCCAAACAAAGCAGATCTGTGGCAGTAGTAACTGCAGCATCAGAGCTGGCATGTTACTGCAAAATGGGAAAACCTTCAAATGTCACACTTGCCTCAGGAACACAATCCCTTCACAGCTTTACAGGTAGGCACAACCTACAGCATCTTATATACTGCAGTACCTGTCGATGCGTCTATTTTATTCTGCAGCAAATGCAGAGCCATGCAATTAGGCTCAGATTCTTTCACTGTACTGGGTTAAGTCACATTATCTCATACTTGCTGTGTGCTAAGAGTGTGCCAGGGAACAGTTATCAGATAATGAAGCTAAGTTTTAATTCATTACACCTTTGTATCATGTCTAAGGTCAAAAGGTGGGATTGTGTAATTAAGTGACTCACTGCACATCCTCATAAAGGTTATGATTTATCTTTCCAAATATCAGCTATAAGTCATTTTAAAAGAAATGTCTGTACAAATTCAAACTGATTCAATATACTACAATAACTGCTACCAATTATTACTGATCTCTCCTGACACTTAACACACCTGTGAGTTCCTATTATTGGGAATTACACTTCCAGAAGTTTTCCCTACCTGTAATTTGGAAGCAAGGATTGTACCTTGAACAGATGTGTCAGTGTTAGCTTGGACAGCAATGAAAGCTCAGCACACGGCCCTTCCCAGAACACTCGGTGCTCTCCAGGCAACTGAGCCCAAACCACCAGCTTGGGCAGGTCTTCTTCAGCTACACCTGGGAACGCAGCGTAGACATAACCTCAGGCTAGCAGCAAGACTGAAGTTTCCCAATCCTTGGGAGCGTCAGCCTCTGTTTTCCCTTCCTAGTACTTGTTTGTGGAGCAGCTCTGCTTATACTATAAAGTGGCTGTTTATGCTATTTATTTTCTGCCATAGCCTATTTTTCCATTCTGGGTGTATCATGACAAATGCGTATTTGCTTCTGGCACTGCAGCAAGGCTCCAGTTCCCACACATTGACTTTAATGGCTGCCCACAGTGAAGAAGCCTCCTCTGTAGGTTGAACTTTTCCTAGGGAGGCAAAAAGCCCCTCTCCCACTAGTGTATTTCTAGCTCCAAAATCCTTCTATGTGGAAGAGCATCTGAATTGCAACTTTCACAGCTCTAAGAATGTATATTTTCAAGATTATAAAAAGAATGTTACTGGAATTTCACCTTTAAAAAAAAAAAAAAAATCTCAATTCTCAATTCCTCTTTTAGGATTGACCTGCTTTATGACATGAACTGCTGAGATACACTCCAGAAATAGGACATCGCATCAGTTTTACAAGCTACTTCGGAAGAGTCAAACCCATCATGAAAACGTTAGTTAGATCATAGTAAGAATTCAGGGACACACAGTACATCTTTCCATATGTAACATACTACCAGTATCAGCACCATTTACAGAAAAATATGAACAGCCTATGCCCGAATTGCATCATAGCTCTGATAGCATATCAGTTTCCCACTGATTTCTATAAAAGACCCGAAATACACTCCTCAGCTGTGACAAAAGGAAACACTGGATGTGCGCAAAAAGCTCACTGCTCCTAAGAATTAACATATTGTCCCTAATTAAGAGGATATTCTGCATCAGGGACCACACAAGTGGGAGAATTTAATCCTCAGCCTGCACAATGGGGTTTATCAGCTAAAAGCAAAGAGCCTATTCGATATGCAGGAGTTTGCAATTTGTTTGCAGAAAGCCTAATTCATCAGAACATAGAAATACATGTTTAAGTGTTTTGGTGAAATGGACTTTAAATACTATTAAATACTTTAATCACTATTAAATATGGAATTGATCAGGACTGATGACGCTCAACCACTAAACAGTTTAATCAACCATCTTCCTCAGATAATATATATACAGCTAGAGTGATTAAAAGATTTGTATGTGGTATTCACTCCTCCACAGCATCACGACCACCTTAGGTAAAGATTGGACTTTGTAAAAAAAAAAAGTTTTCAAGTGCAAGACAACTGACACCTCCATAGGGAAGCCACACAAAGTAACGTCAGCGATAGGTAATTGCATTAGTTTAGACTTGGGCTGCTTGGTGTAAAAACGCTATGCTGCATTTTACATAATGGCACTCTCACCCGTGAGGCACTAACTTTGCATCTATAGAAAGCCGAGTAAGTTCAAGGGGTTTTTTGCCCAGTTAACCAGGGGGGATTTTCATGTGCTTCTGTAAGACAGGAAGCGAGGGAGTGGAGGGGGGAAATGGAAAGAACTGAGAGATTATATCAGAAAAGTATGGAAGCTGTACATTGTGTCTGGAGAATGAGAATTCGACATTGAAAAAAATAGCATTTGTTACCTATAAAACTGGGACAGTTCACTGCTAAAAAATTCTTTCTTATACTATGCCTTCAAAGAAAGGAGAGAAAATAAATTCTAGTTGTTCTTCTGAACTCTGGGAGTAAATACAACGTATCTCTCAAGAGAATATGGTGGGTAAAAGGCATTTTTTAGAATTACCATGAGCTAGTAAGCTATACATCAGTGCTCACTTTCAACCATGAACCTCGGCAGCACACGGGCTTGATAGGGGAACTAAAGAAGAGTCGATGAAGAAACAGTGAAGTCATGTCACTACAGAATAAAATCTGTACCAAGAATGTGTTTAAATTTACAATCGAAATATTTAGTCTCATCAGAAATATAATATTTGCAATAAAACATTCTTAAAGAAAAAAATCTGCAATGGAAATATATCATCTGAAAAATTTTGCAAATTACTTGCATCACCTGGTAATGTTTGTGCCCATGAAGATACTTAGTAAAAGTGAATTATCCATCACACCAATAGGAGCTCAATTCTGGTGCCACAGAGCTATTACATGCCAATTAAATTATCCACAAAAGATTCAATCACATTCCCTGCAATGAGTGAACTGAATGAAAGAGGAATCCATTGTAGCAAGTAGCAAAGAGGGAATGTGAAAAGATTTGTCTGGGAGTAAGGTTTAGACCTTACTAAAGGTCTTTGGAACAAGTAGTCCAGGAGTCCGAGCTGCTGGTCCTGAGCAAGATAATGCAATGCCAAGAGTGGTCATGCTTTAAACAGAATCAGCTCTAGAAGTTTCTTCTAATCTAAATTATTTTATGATATGCGATATGGTCACTAATTTGTGAGCATCCTGTATTACTTGCTGTACTTCAGTTACATTTCTTTCCATCTTGAATGATAGAGAGAGAGATGGTAGCTTGTTATCCTGTAGTCTCTGGATATCCTAACCTAGTTCCTTATCTAGACCTCGGCCAAGTAGGTATTAAATGTCCTGGATGTAGGTTATGTTGCCGCACCACATCTCCTTCATAAACGTGAGTCACAGTGGAGATTCTTAATGTGATCCTTCTGCATATACTCACTGCAATCTGTATCAGACCAAACTCTTTGCAAGAAGGAATTTACAACACTAAACACTTAAAAACAGTATCATTACTAAACAGGGGAGAAATAGTAATGCGGATAAATGCTGAGTCAATTAAGGAACACTGACAGCTGACAGACAAGGGTCAAGTTTCACATGAACATGCAAACACTGATAAATCACAAAGCCCCAAACTTCTTGAAATACTGGTCTCTGCTTTGTAGGGTCTGTATTCTGGGAATGCTCTGCTTTGATGGACCCAAGTTTGGACCGCTATCTCCACCCTGTGCCCCAGTGAGGCACAACAAATTTCAATTCTGTATTTCCCCCCACTCTTACCTCCTCACCTACATTCACATCATCTTTGAGCTTCTCCTGGAAATCTGGTACTGTCTTTTCAAAGTTTCTCCAGAATCAAACCTCCTCCCAGGCTCCCCCTAAAATGTTAAAAAGATGCTCTTCATCTAAGTCAGTGGAAGTTACCTTTTCTTTCCCTAAGCAACTCTTTGAAAGTGATAACCCTGTAAGTCATTCCTAAACATTTATTATGGTAGTTCTCTCCCAACTGTCTTTCAGGATGCTGGAAAAGGTGAGCTAAGTCCCCCTGCATATTTCCAGGGCAACATATAAAGAACATTTTATATACTTTTTCATTACAGAATACGTGTATCTGCGCTACATCACAGGTGCAATACAACATTTCTTCACCTGGAAGACTCCAGGGTCCTCCGTGACACCTTCTGCTCACTGTCCAGCATCTCTCATTGCTCCTCTCAGTCTACCTGGCTTCAGACTGTCTCAGCTATTCCCTAAACACGCAACACTACATTGTGCGGTACCTATTCCGCACTACGACCAAAGAACCTGTGTCGGTATAAAGACAGGGCACCTACAGCTCCCATCCCGCAAAGAGAGGGCTCCATCCAGTGATAACGCACTTACACAACGGACGATTATTCGCTTACACTCCTACTTCTGAGCGCAGCTTCGCACGTGGGACTTATCGGGCGCATTTAACGGAGGGGTGCTACTTTGTTTGCTTTTTTCTATTCCTTCGGCGAAGTTCCCCTCGAGGGCCGTCCAGACACTCCACACGGCCGGGCCTA
>JAUBNY010001036.1:5584686-5600996 GCA_032275445.1 Crypturellus soui
GGGCGGCCCCGCAGGCGCCGCGGGCGAGGCCTGGGAGCGGCCGGACGCGGAGCAGCTGAACGGGCGCGGCGCGGACGAGGAAGCGGAGCTGGAGGGGCTCGAGACCGAGGAGCTGGAGGCGGCCGAAGAGAAGGAGCTGCTGTTACCGCCGCGGGACGCCGCGTCGCCGCCGCCCGCCAGCGGGCCCATGTTCGCCGAGAGGAACCGCCGCACGCTGGCGTTCCGCGGCGGCGGAGCGGGGCTCCCGGCCGCCGGCAGCGGCTGCGAGGCGCCCGCCTGGCCGCGCAAGCCCCTCAACGGGCGCGGCGCCGACGACGAGATGGAGCTGGAGGGCGCCGAGGGCCTGGAGCCCGAGGCGCTGCTGGAGGGCAAGGAGCAGGACGGCGGCTCGCTGAGCGACAGCAGCGACGACGAGGAGGACGGCGAGGGCGGCAGCCTGGGCGAGGGCAGCGGCGCCGAGGGCGGCAGCTGCAGCAGCAGCCGGCGCTCGGGCGGCGACGCGGGCGACGAGGCGGAGGGCAGCAGCGTGGGCGCGGGCGAGGGCGAGAGCGTGAAGCACTTCCCGCTCGCCAGGCCCAAGTCGCTGCTGCAGAAGCTGCACGTCGCCTTCCAGGGCGCCTGGCTCAAGGAGTTCCCGTGGCTGCGCTACTGCCAGGAGAGCGGCCTCATGTCGTGCGCCTGGTGCGGCCCCGCCGCCGGCACCGCCAACGCCGCCCCCGCCGAGCCGGCGGCCGCCCCCGCGGGCCACGACGAGCTCTGCAAGGGCACCCGCAACTACAAGCGCGCCCTGCTGCTGCGGCACCACCTCTCCGCCGAGCACCGCCTCAACGAGCCCGTGAGCGCCGAGCAGGTAGGGCCGCGGAGCAGCCCCCGTCCCCGCTGCGTCCCCACGCTCGTCTTCTCTCCCCGTGCGCCCACGTGCCGCGTTACACGGCCCCTTCCTGCGCCCGCCTCCGCCCCGGCGCTGAGGGCAGCCGGGGGGCAGCGCGGAGCGGCGGCCTCCCCGCGCCGTGCGCTGAGCGGAGCGAGCGGCACCCGAGCGCCGGCCCCGCCGCTCTGATTTGCGAAGGGGCCCGCGGCGGCGGGGGGCGGGCAGGGCCGGGCGGCCCCGGGGGGCCGCGAGCAGCGCTGCCCCCGGCGACCCCGCGCCGATCCCTTATTCCCCTGTGCGTTTTTTATTTCTCTTTTCGTGTTCCTCCTGGATACGTTGTTTTAGACTCCGTGACTTCGCGAAAGCTCCGAAATCGCGTGGTGCGTGTTGGAGATAAACATGCGGTTTCCTGAAAGTCAGTGTGTCAGCTCCACTGCGCCAGAGCTCCCGAAGCTGCGCTGCCTTCCCTGTCGAGCGCCAAGTTATCGTTTCCCTCCTCCTCGTACGAGGCAGGGCTATCTTTAGGCCATATGCATAAAAAAAATCTCTTAATACTTAAGATTTAACTTACTCTTGTTGAGTCATTAGTACTTCTGTAGCCTTCCTTCCCGAAGATGTCTACACTTCAAAAGTTAAGCTCAGAGTTAACTTGCCAGCATGCACCAGCTGAAGTGCTTCAGATGAGTTTACTAGGTCGAACTAGAGCTTCTGACTTGAATTAGAAATCCCAATCACTCAGTTTCTGCTGCCTTCGTCAGCATTTTGATTAGAGCGGCTCTCCGTTATTTAAATGCACTGGGAGTCGGGGCTGGAGTGTGAGGCTTAATTTGAGCTTATCACTGGTAGAGCTTTCAGGAGCTAAGGGTACCTTGGACAAGAGCTGCTATTCTAACATTTGGGCAGCACATCAGATTGACGGATAAAATGTTGAATGAGCGTAGGTTTTCTCACAGCTGTCTGCAAGAAGTATACAAGTTTTATGCCAAATTTATGCAGGACTGCATGGAAAGCTTGCCATGATGCATGGAGCAGTCTCAGTTATCCAAAACAATATTTCGGACTCGGGAATTGTGGTGTTTGTCTTTAAGACAAACAATGATACCTTTTTAGTAAGTGTATCCGAGGAGTGGTGTTCCAAGGCAGCTATTGTTTCAGACATTTTGTGGCAGTAGGTCACTTTATCAATTTCCTGCAATCTGAGGTTTGCTATTCACACCGAGCATTCTGGCCTGGCTTGTCTTAAAGTGACTTCAGCTTCTATTTTGAAATTCTTATTTTTAATTTCTTTTATCTCTTTATATTTTGAAAAAAAGGCCTTCCAGTTTTGAAAATATACTGCTATAACATTAATCAACCTTCTTGCTTAGTTTATAACTTTGAGTTGTGAATAGTTACCATGTAAAGGTATGTCCTGTCACTGTTTAGTCTCAGTGTCACGAGATACTGCTACTTCATGGCTCAGCTGAAAGTTTCTCTCCCTGTGAACCTCTGCAAAAATCAACGTATTTTGAGCAATTATTTTCAACTAAAACTGCTGCTCTTTCCTATCAAAAGACATATTAGATGGTTGGGGGCATTTTGGCTTGCATGTCCCAGCAGCCTAAAAGTTCCTAAGAGAATAGTTAGTACTTAAAGATCAGATATTTGTTGCTGAGGGAAACTTTATGAAAATGGACTAGGGTTCTTATATCTCTGATAACTTAGGGAAAAAAATGTGGAATCTTTAAGTAATTGTAATAAGTTAAACAATATCAGTGGCTCTTTTTTACTATATCAGTGATAAGGCTTGAACAAAGCAAGCTTCTGTAAAGCAGCCTTAGAGAGAGCATGGTTTTGAGTAGAGAACAGTGCTGTCTGCATTGCTGTGCTGTTACAATTTGGGTAAAAAATCCTTGCAAAGGAAGGAGTTGCAATTTTTCAAGAGTCAGTGTAGTTTTACTTTGTAATGCAGTTTTGGGTTACACATGCCATAAAGCAAATAACATAAAGAATCGGTGTTTTCTTTCCACTTTTACACGTGCTTTCATGTTTTTGGTAGCATGTCTGTTTCCGTTGGTCCGTACACTTAATCTAGTATCAAGACAATACCCCTCCTTTTTCTTTCTTTTTTTTTTTTTTTTTTTGAATGCTATCCTACTAGATAGGAACAAAAAGAGGTGATTTGCAGCCTTATTTCAACATACATAATGAGATGTCAAAGCCTTTTAGATTTAATGAAACCTGGAGGGGAGACCTTTCAGCCTTTGTCTTAAAGACAACATGGGTGTATTCCTGTCTTGAGAAGCTTCATCTGCAGGACATGTTTAGCAGCTGCTAATAAGCATATGGCACGGAGCCACTGTTCAAGTGTGGAAAGGAAACTGGAGGTGTGGAAATCTCTATAGGTCTGTTAGATACCATGTTCATGAAGATAGGAGTGATGATTTCTGTATAATTGTGGAATATGCTTAATTTGTGATGCCAAAATACATTACAAGTGGTTACAGCTGCTGTAATTCAAAGGTACAGAACTGTCAGTTGGTGCTCCTTTCTGAGGCACAAATCTTGAATCATTTCTTTCTGTTGTAGTTTTTAAAATCTGTCCTTTAAAGTCTAAGGGAAGATGTACTTTGTCATGAAACTGCCTTCTGTGTGCTAAAATAAAAGTCCATTTCTTTGAGCAAGAGAGAGGAAAAAAAAAACCTTAGATCACTTGCTAGGAAATCGCTGCAATAGATTTTTAGTTCTGTGTTGAAGTTAGATCCATGAGATTTGCATTTATCGGGTGTTGGGGGTTTCTCCCCTTAAAGCTGCTTCTTAAAACATTCTCTCTCTGGACATAGTTTGAAGCTGAGTTTTGGAAATACAGCCAGAAAAGCTTTTTCTCCAGCCTAAAAGACATGTTGGTTTAAAGCAGCAGCTCTCTAAAAGGAGGAAGGCCTTTGATGTGATATTATTTTTTCCATGTGAATGGTAGTTGTTTGCTTTGTGTGAGCAGTGATGAATATGAGTTGTGCTTCAGATGTAGAAACTCTGTTAGTTTTCTAAGTTAACTTCTTTGATTACCCTTAACAGAGAGGGGAAAAAAAAAAAAAAAAAAAAAAAACAGAGGAAGTCAGATTTTCAAAGAGAGAACTATTGTTTACTGTAATTTATGTAGTAATTTTACAAGGTGTAGAAACACTTCATTGGAAGTTGGACATCCAGTTGAACAGCCAATTTTATGTTGACTGAATTTTGGGTGATGTTAAAGCATGTTAAAAAGTATGGTAACAGGAAAGAGTTTACAAATACGTGATAACTATTTTTCAATATATCTATTTCTAGGATGGAATCTACTCTTGGACTTTTTTTGTGTTTTTGTTCTGAGGAGACAGAGTATCTCACGACACAGGAGGGAAAGAAAAGCAGCTTTCCAGTAGCTCTTCCAGATTATCTATATCTTCTGTATAGTCTACTGGTATTATTTTAGGCATGTTTAGTCAGTGAATTATACAAAGTAGTCATTTACCTTTAGCTATGTTCAGATGAGTCTAGTTAATTGAAAATACACACAACGTTTGTTTTCCTAAGCAGTCCATGTTTTGGTAGCTCACTTTTTAATCTCAACTACAAAGATAGCATGAGATGCTTTTTAAGCTTATTCTATAGATTGCGTAAATGAGACTGGAAGAGCCCCAGGTTTAAGGAAAAGCTTGTTTGGTATTGAAATAACTTACACTAAGGGAATATTTGGCCTGTGTTCTTAAAATATAATAGCCAAAAAACCTAAGCAAATGTTCTTTGACATTCTTGTGATTCTTATCAGAAAAGTAGTGCTCTTTTGGTGATTGCTATGAGTATGACATGAGTAATACAAGCTTGAAAATACACTTTGCTGGATTTTTGGTAAATATTTTCTGACTTTCACTTCCTAGTGAATTATGTTGTCCCTTTTCTGTACGACCAGGAGATACTTAAAAACTTTCCAAGGGGGCTCCTATTTTTTTTCCTGCTGTAAATGTTAATTCTGCTTGTCATTGTATTTGAGTAGGCCTTAGGTTAACTCTTCAGTCATGGGGGATTTCTTTTGCTTGAGGTGCAGCACGAAGGTAAGCTGGTACCAGCAGGCAGCAGTTCCATGGTGTGTGTAACGTGATGCTTAGCTTAAAGAACCAGCATGGAAACGGTGCAATGTCTCTAACAACTCATGGTCTTTCTTCCATACCCACCACCAAAATATTTAGATGTTTGTGACTTACTACCCTTTACTGTCATTCATCCTTCTGCTCTTTTCATACTGAATGCGTGTTCACTGTGTCTTGTTTCTGTAGCATATAACTGCAAATCATTTTTACCCTGTTGGTTTGTGGTTTCCTTAGGAGAAGACATATTGTAAGTCTTACTTTCCTCTCTGCCAGTTTGACTGGACATGTAAGAATCCTCAGTTTACTCTGTTACCAGCCTGGTGCAATTGGGCATCTGTATAGAGGGGGGGGGAAAAAAAAAAAAAAAAAAAACTGTTGCAGTTTATATAGAATGTGGTGTTAAACACATTGTCACATAGTAGAGCTTCTATCACATATAGTAACTAAACATTTCTTGTTTAAGTTATCGATGATTAACTTTGTGGGTTGACTAATGACAACACTTCAAGGTTCAGAAATTTTTGTTTTAATCTGATCGGGTGTCAGTAATCAATGTTTTGAAACTGTACAGTGTTGCTGGAGTGCCACAGAAGTTGGTCAAGGTCTGAAGTCTTCTGAGAACTTACAGAATATTGGATTTTTTTTTTTTTTTTGTCAAAAATGTGGTTGTCTGAAACAGCTCCTGTTTCAGAGCTCTAAGCTGGGAGTGCTTGGATATGTCAGAGAGCACATAGAAGTAAGGCAAGGATGTGTAGAGATTGAGGTGTAGGTGTAAGCTGAACCTCAGGAAGCTCCACCTCCATCTAAGGAAGAACTTTCCTGTGAGGGTGACAGAGCCCTGGAACAGGCTGCCCAGAGAGGCTCCTTGTGGAGTCTCCTTCTCTGGAGATTTTCCAAACCTGCCTGGATGTGACCCTGTGCCACATGCTCTAGGTGTCCCTGATGGAGCAGAGGTGTTGGAATAGATGATCTCTAGAGGTCCCTTTCAACCTTAAGCATTCTGTGATTGACGCTTGTTTTTGCATGAACGTGGAGCAGTGTGGTAGGTGGGTGTACTGAGAAGAATGTTCCTTTATGGAAAGGGTAGAGGTTGAGAAGCAGCTTGAATGTGACATCAAACTGAACCTTCTCTGCAGGAGAATTTAGTATGGTACAGTTTTTCTTTAACTGAGGCATTAGTCACTGCTTATAGATGTAATACCTCATTTTACAAGGTGTAGTTACAACCTTGGTTGTCATCCCAGTGATCTGCATTGGGATCATAATTTGGGTTAATAGTGATTTAGTGCACTCATTCTGTCTTGGTGGAAAATGACCATTTCATATAATTGGCTTCTGCCATAGCCATCTCTTTTTGTCCCCAGAATAAGGATAGTGCTTCTCTGCAAGATGTATTTTAGCTCCAGGGTAGATTGTAGGCCTGTGGTAGGATTAATCTACATGTATCTGGCCTCTAATGTCTACCTACCTCAAGTCTGTTTTACTTACCAGTATCCTACTGTCTGAGCTAATCTTTAATAACTGAGCTAATCTTTAATAACAAATTGTTAATTTAATAACAATATATTAATATATTATAAATTTAATAACTTGTTGTTGTGTTTTATTCTTTGTTAGTAAAATTTTAAAGCCACCTTTGAGATCACTCTGAGAAGGCTGTTTAAAGGCACATAAGTGCTTATTGCCTGTATAATCAGGATGTGCCAGTTAAAGCTGCTGCTGTTGTGAAGTTTGTGAGATTTGATTCAAGATACTCCTAGTTAAATAATATAACTGAAACTTAATTTCTGTGGTTTGTTACTTGATGTTATTGCTTTCAGTATTCTGTTCACTTATCTTCTGATACGGATATTTAATGCTATGCCCAACACAAATAGAAAATAAACTTAAATGCCTAACTTGTAAAGCCGTATGAAAATGTGCCTGTCATTCTCACTGCTTTGTTTTCTTTAGAACGTCTAAAGTTGTCAAATGTGATCTGTGTATAGATATCAATCGGGCGGTAGGTTTTTTTTCAACATTCAACTTGGCATGAGAAAATATTGAAAGTTATTGCAGTTCTGTTTACCTGGAGATTTCTGTGGGAGAATAGATAAGGGATATGTGGAAAACCACCTAGTTTAAGCTTAGGGAAGAGAGACTGCTGAATCTTTAATGAATGTGGGTTAACACACACTTCACACTCTGCTTAAAAGTCTTTTTTTACTTTTGGCCCAAACATCATTTCCTTTGTCCTTACGGGAATCCTGCTAGTTCTGTTTTTGTTCCAAACTTGGGCGGTGGAGGAGATGAGATCTCAATTCTTAGTTTTCAAAAATGTTTTCTTCTATTACATGTTCCAGCTGCCTTTAAGAGTATAAGAAAATTAGTTTGTATAACACGTTATTCTTGAGCTTATTTTCATATACTGCTAAAAGTATTGGAGAAATTAAGAACTAATTATGTCCTTTTTTTTTTTTTTTTTTTTTTCCTTCCTTCTCTCCTCCCTCCCCTCTCTAATTGCAGGAGTCAGAATTACCATCAGAACTGAATAATGAAGGATACTGTGATTATAACAGCCGGCCAAATGAGAACTCTTACTGCTATCAGCTGCTGCAGGAGCTAAACGAGCAGAGGAAGAAGGGCATTCTGTGTGATGTCAATATTGTGGTGAGTGGGAGGGTCTTCAGAGCTCACAAGAACATCCTGGTTGCAGGCAGCCGCTTCTTTAAGACTCTGTATTGCTTTACAAATAAAGAAAGCCGTAACCAAACCACTGTTACCTATTTAGACGTTGTTGCTGTTCAAGGTTTTTCTGTCATCTTGGACTTCTTATACTCTGGTAACCTCGTGCTTACGAGCCAAAATGCCATTGAGGTGATGTCAGTGGCCAGCTACCTTCAGATGACTGAGGTGGTCCAGTCCTGCCGCAACTTCATTAAAGATGCCTTAAACATAAGTATAAAATCGGAAGCTCCGGAGGCTGTTGTAGTGGATTATAACAGAAGATCTGTTAGCAGGGAAGGAATGTCTCCGCGGGATCAGAAAGTTGCCAGCTTTTGGGCAACACGAAACCTTACCAATTTGGCAAGCAGCATACAGACTGAAAATGATGGTTACTCTGTCGATGAGGGCCAAATGGAAAACTACCAAATGAATGACTGCAGTTGGGTCCAGGACAGCTCACCTGAAATGGCTGAAAATGAGTCCCAAGGTGAGGGAAAAGTTTTTGTCTGGAATGACATGGGCTCACAGGGACAATCGGTTCAAGAACCTGGAAAAGCAAGAAGGAAAAACCAAACGACAAAGAGATTTATTTATAATATACCACCTAATAACGAAGAAAACTCAGAAGACTGCTCAGCATTACAACCATCAGTCTCATATCCAGAAGAAGATTTGCAATTTATTAAGGAAGAAGCAGGTATTTTTTTTTCCTGTTAATCATATCATTTGAGATCTAAATCCTTAAGTACTCAGCAATGCGATTTTATAAAAAACTGGTACAAGCTAGAATCCTTACAGCTGTTTTTACTGTGTGACCACAATTAGGCACACAATGAAGGAGTGGTAAATGATGGTAGCTGACTGCCCGGACAGGAAAGGCCTCTTTAATTACTTTCCCTATGCTAGACTTTTGTGGTCCTCTCCCTGGCCTGGCTGGCAACAAGAAAGTTTATTCTACAGCTTATTGAATAGGGATATCTGGGAAGCTACCAAATTGAGTACTCTCACCTAATTGAATAGGTTTGAGGGCAGTTGAGAAATGATGCTACAGTGGCATATAATGGAGGGTAAATCTTTTTGTTTAACTGTTTTTTAAACAAATCAATTGAGCAATTAAGAGATGATTCAAATCATAATGTGTTTGGGTTTTTTTTTTTTTTTTTTGTTTGCTTGTTTGTTTTCCTCTCATAAGGATTGTTAATGTAAATTTCCCAAATGAGTTCTTGGGAGAGCCTAGGGACCTTTTTTCATTTTGGTGTAAGGGCAGATAGTTTTTCCTGTGTGCTCATTCTTGCTGAAGCCAGAATGTATCCTTGGAGCATTGGCCTGGACAGACCAGTTCTGCTGGAGCCCTGAGCTCCTCCTACCCCCAGTCTTAGACACCCTGCTCTGTCTGGAAGCAAATAGGTGCCACACAGCCCAGCAGAGGGCATGTGGCTGCCCTGCTGTGCCAGGGTCTGTGCCCTGCGTGCTACAGCTCCGTGTGACTGCAGAGCAGCATGTGCTTGAGCTATAAATGTGTGTGGGTGGCAGTGGGGGGAGGTCCAAGCAGGTTGCTAGCATGGTTATGGTGCAGTAGAAGCAGCTCTGCAGGGAGGGAGCTGTGTTGAGGAGCAGCATTCATTCAGCAAGTGCTTCGGGGGCTTTGCTGCAGCTTCAGGCTTTGTCTCTGAACTCAGTGGCTGTCTGTGTTGTGGGGACAGCCTTGGGCTGCCCAGTTATGAAACTGAAAGCTGTGTTTTGGTGTCGTGCCTGATATGAGCCTCATGTAACAGGCCTTAAAGCACCAGGTCAGATCTAGTATTAACTAAAATCTTTAAATGTGAGTAGTTGTGTGGGTAGTGAGGATGTTGACCTTTCAGCACCGCCTCTACCAATCTGCCTGGGATGGGCTGCACTACCTGCTAGCAAGCACTTAGCTGCAGCAATGTGAAAGAGAGCAGTAGGGAGAGTCTGTAGCAGGTAGAGGAGGGCCCAAGTTGATGCAAGTCGCACAGACATCACCCTTCTGACTCCCTTTAGCTGCTCTTTCCTACTTCTGGTTGGTTTGGGGTAGACAGTTAACCTTTTTTACTGTTGGAAATACCACAGAGCAAGCATAGCAAGTGCCTATTGAATGTGCAGTAACAGAAATGTTTGTCTTATGCAGGATTTGAATGTATCCTGGGGAGTTTTCTTCCAAAAATAGGGAGCATGTGCAATCTAGTATGATTAAATTAGTTAACTAATTATTAAATTAGTTAAATGTTTGCTCAGTTTTAGACAGACACCAAGGCTTTCAGTTGTTAATTATGCTAAGGAATTACAGAAATATATCCAAGCCGCATCTTGAGGGGAAAAAAAGACCAAATCAGAGGTATATTAAATTTTAGCTATGGTATCTGTCCAAAACTGTTGAAAGGTCTAGGACTGCAAAGGAAGATTGTTATTAATAAAATATAGTGTCAACTAACAATCTTTCAGACCTTGTCTGAAAGTTATTCCAGGTAAATAATTATATTTTTGATCAGTTCAAGGACTGTTTTTTAAAACCATACCTCTTTTTTTTCACTTATATTAAGTTTTCATGTATGGACATATTTAAAACACTAAGAGATCTCGAAAACAGAACTTGGCATAGCTTATACTCAGCTGTAGTCAAGAGCTTTCAGTGCTCTTCTGCTGCTGTCCTTCTCTCAGTTCTGCAAGTAGATTCTGCAGATGATCTATGTATGTATTCTGTATTCAGTTTTCAGTTTCTCTCAATTGAGTTGTTTTCAGTTTTCTTTCTTATCCTACTCCCTGAGAAAAGATGCAAGAGGGAGAAGGAAGAGGCAGAAGAAAAGGAGAACTGGAAGAATGACAAAAATCAGTGTAGAGTAACCTGCAGGTTACATGATAACTTTTTAGTGGTGGATTACATGTTCAGCTGAGATGAACTGCCAAAAATAATAGGCAGTGGGGTTTAAAGTCAATTGCAGTATATCTTCTGGAATAAACTTAAGACTTCTGAGAAGAAAAGGGGAAAATAATACATATAATGAAAGCTAAGCAGTCAACTTTCTCTTGTTGCTGTGGCTTAGAAGGAAGGAATGAGCCTGTAGTGCTAGATGGGGCACAGCAATGATGGGAATAGCTGTGACACCAGCGGGGGTTGCTGGATGTCCCCTTACATGCAAAGCGAGTTGTGCCCTTGATTAGGGCTTTGTGTTGTCTGGGGTTTTCATGAGGTGGAAGAAGCATCACAGATGGTAGAAGGGAAATCTATTTAAAACAATTCCCTCTTTCCAAAAATCTAAAACCAGAAAAACCCCAAAGCTGCTGGCTCAAATTCTATACAAAATGGGCTTTCTACTTCTCCTGGGTAAAACATCAGATAGTTCAGCAAACTTTTATTACTGATTATCTGCTTCTGTGTCCCCTGTCTTAGCAAACATGTTAAACTGCTTCTTATTGAACATTAGTTTTTCTGGAAATATCCGCATGGATGTGCTAGCTGCTGCTTCTACTTATTTTCTATTGAAGCTCTCAAGCCTTCTCCAGTTTTAGCTCTGTTGGTTAAAATAGTTGGTTTCCTTTCCACTGAATGTTACGATCTGTCTCACTGTTTTCCTTTCTAGTTAATAAGCTCTTAAACAGTGTCCCTACAGTTTACAACCCTAGTGCATCAGCTTCTTTTAGCCGGTTTCTGGTTTATTAAAACCCAGTGGTTCTACTTTTTTTTTGTCTACTCATGGTTTCTTTTTATAATTTTTTAAAGCTTCTTAATATCGAACTTCTTTTTAGAGTACAAACATGTTATACTCTGGCTTCAGAACACAGCACTGAAGTGTTATTTATACCTTCTGGGGCTGACTGTATTGATTCTTATGGAGACTTGTATGTAATGTCCTCATAGCTTTATGAAGCTAACACAAGATGATTTGTTAGTATGATTTTTCAGCCTGGATAAGGCTGCTTTCCAATGCAATATGTGACATACAGGGAACAGAAAGGAAGGACAGGATTAAAACAGTCTTTTATGGAACAAGAAGATTCCTGGATAACTTTCAAATCCTTCTTTAAGGACTCCTGGAATTCAGTTTATTGTGAAAGCAACAAACTGCACAGGGGAATGCCATGTTTTTTAACACAGCTTGGTCAGGACCTTACAGTAAAAGTGTGTAACTTTGTATTTGAAGAATTGAAGAGTGAAGTATCTATCTGGATATATGTGTGTGTACATCGATTTGGTAAGGGCAAACTCACTTAACTGTATTGTTGGTATTGTGACAGAAAATCCTCCTCAGACCTCTAATTGATGTTCTGATTGAAAGACTTGAAAAGCTAAATGAATCTTTAACCTTTTAAATTGCCCTGTATCCTGTTTAATCTGGTATTGCGGGCTCCAAGGATTTCCAGTCATCCAGAGAGCACACTATCCAGGAGTCAATCTCTTCTCCATCCATTAAACTTATCTCTTTTGGAGATGGTCCAAAAGATGAGTAGATTCTTGCATTTCTGTGGAATGTGTAACCACTAATCTCTCAACCAAAAGGGTTTTTCTGTCTCTTAATATAAAAAAAAAAAAAAAGAAAAAAGTTTAAGGTGTACACAGAGGCTTGGATTCAGGTAAAGAGTCTCACTTTTACCATGTCCTCTGATTACCATAGACTGTTTGATCTGGATTTTTTTGCCTTTTACCTTCTACTTGAGGTTGTGGGTGGGTTTTGTGTCTGTGTGCTTTATTCAAACTGCACATTTGGCTCAGCTATTTATGAAATAATGGTTTTCGTGGCAACAACTATAAGTAAAATCAGGGCCTACATATTTCCTTAGTTGATTTGCGGGATGTAGCACAGCTAATTTCTGTGGCTGGGGTTATTTCTTCAGTTAACTTCACAACTTCACTCTTGCACCTCAGATATCTGACTCTAGTCAAATGTAATTATTTCTGTAACTAATTGGGGAAAGTGCTTTTGCTCTGGGAGAGGTTTCTGGTCCTTTTGGAGTGTAGGTGGTTTTGAGAATAGGGAAGTTGGGGTGTTTTTTGCTTCTTATTTCTTTTAAATTTCCTTTAAACTATCATGAGGATTAAAATACAACTACTATTCTTTTTTTTTTTTTTTTTTTTCTCCTCTCTTCTTCCTATAGATAATCATTACTCTAGAAAGTCCTGTACCTTCTCTGCCTAGAGTCTCCTAATTTCCCATGTGCTTGTCTTCATGTGCCTCACTGCTCACAGAGGGTGTTCTTGAAGCTGGAGGAGGCAAGTCAAAGCCTTGTAATGATTTTTGTGTTCCCTGGCTCAGGATACAGAGAAAAAGGTTAAATAAGAAGCCTACAGGTGTACTGACTGCAGTTGCACCTCTTTTCCTCCCTGTGTGGGTGTTCCTATACTCTATCAGAGTATATAGAGTATAGGATATATAGAGCATATTTCAGAGTGTTGGTAGCTGGACTATCAACAGTTTAAAATTTCAAAGTTGCATGTAGTTTGCCTCCAAGATGGTTCCTTCAACTATATTTTCATGTTCATTTTTCATGTTTTCATATCTTTCCTTACAGAGCTGTTGTCTTACTTGCTGACCAATTTTTAATGGCTAGTGTACTGTATATATTACAGATTTATTATGTACAAAGCTTGTAGCAACTTCTGTTGGCCGAAGGGGAGAGGCAGGCAGTTTCTTGAGCTAGCTTGCAGGAGATGCCAGTAAATACATCCATACCAGAAATGCGTTTGTGGTGTAGAGAGGTTATGTTGCGTAGAGAGCTACAATGTAGAAGGCTTATATAATGCTTTTACCTTAAACTTTATTGTGGTATCTGTCTCTCTGGAGTAAGGCGGTGGGCAGGAAACAAAAACAATAAAAGACCCCACAGCTTTAGCAGACCCTTCATGTTAAGCACTAGTCTTCACTGGTATAGTTTTGTCACGTACCAGCTTCACCTTGTCATATACAGTGAGCAATACAGAGCAGAAGTTCAATTTTGCCTTTTCATGGGGATATTTTAGCTGTTTCTCATGCTTCCAGGGTAGATTTCTTGTTGAGGAGACATGATCTGTAAAGCTGAAGAAAAACAACCATTAGGCAGCTATTAACTTTGATAGTCAGGCACTATGCATGAAAAGTATGAGCTGCATGAAAGTTGCAGTGTTTTCATGTTTGCTTGCCTGTGACTTAAACTCATGCCCTTTCTTTAGAGTGTTCTGTTACATGTTGCTCTCTAAGGTGAGCCATGTCAGTCACCTGGCAAGCTTAGTTAGCTTGTGTTGCTCCCCACCCCTATTTCATTCAAAGTTTCTGAAGAGATATCCAGAGGCCTTTAGTTGCAAGGGCTTTAACAGAATTTCTTTCCTGTCCTGTGTTGTCCTCCTTTTATGAAGTTTCCTGTAAAGACAAAATCCCCCCAGAGCAAAGTCAGACTTAGACAGTCTGATGGAAATGAGTAACACTGAGGTGTTAGTTTAACACTGAGAGCTTTGGTTGCTTATGCTGTAGCTGCTCAGGTTGCCTGCGTGTAGGAAAGTTAATATGGAATGAGACTCCACTGAACGCTTCCACTGAACTGTGCAGCATAAAAAGCCCTTCTGACTGAAACAGTCTGAACAGACTGTAACAATGGTGTCTGTGCTATGCTGTTACTAAAGAATAAGCACAAATGAAGGCCCGTGCTAGTTCTTAGTATGTTGCACGTGAGGGCAATGACATCGGTGGCCTCTGATCATGACATGCATGGTGATACTTTTCCTATCAGAGCTGCTGTTTAGTTGCCTTTCTTTAAGGAAACATGCTTAAGGCAGTATTACAGGATGGTGCTGGCACTGCCAGGTGTTTGGGGGTAACTGGTAAAAATGGTGTCAGCAGCAGCTCTGTGTCTGCTGCAGAAAAATGGCTTTATTGAGCAGAGAACATTTGTATTAGGCCTCTGTCCACCCCCCGCCCCACACACTTTAAAAAAACAAGCAAACAACAATAAAAAAACTTATTAGAAAGAAAATGGCAACTTTGGGGACAAGCCAACTCCTGTTTCTTTGGATTTGTTCCACAGTTGCTTTTTTCAATGAAAGTAGCAGCAAGAAAATAGCGGATTGTAATGATGCCAAGCTAATTTGGTAGCCATTTAACTTGGCTACTTGTGTCTGTGGGATGGCTGGTGTTTGTTATCACATTGGTTTATAGAAAGTTTCAGGCAGCCTTTCAGGTGCATCTCTTCTTGAGAATTTGATTTTTAGTTCAAATGAAATTTTAAAAAGACTTGATGAAAAGGGGATGTGGAAAGTCTTTAACATATTTAGAAAGATGAAACTTGAATGCTTTACTTGAAAAAGTTCTTCAATTTCAAATCCTTAACCTCTTTGTAGCGTTCATGATATAGCCTTTTAGCTCACAACATAGTCCAAAAGTTTATGAATGAAAGAATCTTCTTGATGAAATCAAGAGGGGCTGTTTCAGAAAAATAGCTTCATGACTTATCGTCATTGGTGACCAGAGCAGAAGGACACAAAACACTCAGCAAGTTTGCAGATAGCATCAGACTGTGCGGACATGGTTGATAGGCTACAAGAGCAAGGCTGGGAATCAAAAGAAGCTCCACAAGGTGTGAGTTGGCCACTAGGGAACCTCATGAAGCTTGGGAGGGGGGGCGGAAAAAGAGCAAGTTCTGCATCTGGGAGTAACGGCACCTGTGTTGGCATGGGGAGGGGGCCACTGGCAGGTGGGCAGCAGCTCCACAGGAGTGAGCCGGGGATATCCGTGGGTTGGGGTGCACCCCAACCCTAACAGGGTGCTGGGCCGCATCAGTGGCACCAGTGCTGCCAGGCTGGGAGGAGGAATTTTCTGTTCTACTTGGCAATGGCAAGAACACTTCAGAGTAACTGTGCTGAGTTTAAGGTAGCCCCGTGGAAGAAAGATGCCAGCATGCTGGAGGGAGCCCAGAGGAGAGCCACCAATGTGACGAGGAGGCTGGAGAATGCACTGTAGAAACTCGTTCATCAGCCTCTCCTTCAGCAAGCTGGAAAAGGCCAAGGGGATCTGCACGCAGTCTTCTGCTGTCTTAAGAGGATCATAGGGCATATGAAATGCCTGTTGGAGATGCTAGTGAAAGGATGAGGATTGATAGTCATGGGTTGCAGCAAGGGAAATTCCAGATAGATATAAGGAAAACTGCTCTTGACCATGAGAGTAGTTATGCTGTAACATCTTACTTAGAGGAGGTAAGGAATCTCTGCCCCTGAAGATATTTGAAACTTGACAAGGCCCAAAGTAACATATAATCCCACTTTGAAGTTACTCCTGCTTTGAGTGGGAGGTTGAACTAGGTGACCCTCAGAGGTCCTTTCAAACCTAAGGTTGTCTCGGAGTTTGTGATGATCCCTGGGAGCAATTACCCCCACACACATGATGTGCACGAGAAATGTTCTTGCTGTCTCAGCTTTCACTGGTGTGGACTTTAATAAGAGATCAGTAAAATAGCTTTCTAAATAAAGACAGAATGAATGTACTGCTTTCTTGGGAAGCTTATTTTCTTTATGTGTGATAAGCACCTTGAAAAAGCTAGTAGATTATGTATTTGGCAACAGCTGATGGCATCATCAAGATAGTAAATCATTCCTTCATGTTTGGGAAACAAAATTCAAGAGCCACCCAGAGTGGCCTTCAGAGCAC
>JAUBNY010001036.1:5606179-5620524 GCA_032275445.1 Crypturellus soui
TATTTTTGCCTTTCTTCTGCCAACATGAACTTCAGCAATTCTTGTACATACAGTCACGTAGCCTTATCCAGTGCCTTTTGCCTAGTTTCTTTTGTAGGCAGCTACAATTATGTTCATAAGTAACTGTAGGAAAACCTTATTCTCAAAATAATCCATGTATTCCTGTGTGGTCTTCTGTATAACTGTCACAGTAGCCTGTTCCTTTTTTTTTTTTTTTTTATTTACATACAATAATACACTGTGGTGGTAAAGCTCAGTCTTAAACGTAACCTTTGAGCAAGCTGCGTCATCCTGGGTCCACAGATATAAATAGCTCCCTTCCCTCATAAGAAAGAACTGGCGTATTGCTACTTCCACAAGTTATTTCTGCCCTCATTATTTCTTATTCTGTTAGACCAAATTAGATTTTGAGAAGGACATAGCTAAGATCTGAGCCAGTAACTTCCTTTTTATAGCATTTTCAGAATTATCCTACCTCTAACCATCCTATTGCTTTTGTCAAGCTCGTTTCTTATTTGATTACACTCCCCCCCACCACTGCTGATGCAGATTCAGATCTGGCAGGCAGCTCCTGCACATAATTCATGCTAAAACATTGCGAGAAAAGATCATAACTGGATAAATGACTTGGAGAGTTTCTAATCCAGATTAAAGAGTTTGCTGTCATAGGTGGCCTCTGGAAGATGGAATAGTGTTTGTGAATGTATATGAGATCAATCAGAGCATCAGAGTAGTCTTTCTATTTTAATTAATTGATCTATGAAATCAAACATTTCGGATTGAGAGTGCTGGACCTCCATTTTTGGTGTTTTCTGGTTCACCTGATGAAAAGTAATGTGGGTAGTACTTTGTTCTGGCTCTTGTGTGGGTGGTGGGTAGAACATATCCAAATAGGCCTTGGTTTCTTTATCATCTTTTTTACTAAGGTTGTTTTTTTCCATAGGTGATTCCTCTGCTTTAATCATGAACAAGTTGAAGTGTCCACACTGTAATTATGTAGCCAAATACAGAAGAACACTAAAGAGACACTTGCTTATTCACACGGGCGTGAGATCTTTCAGTTGTGACATCTGTGGGAAGCTGTTTACTCGAAGAGAACATGTGAAGAGACATTCCTTGGTAAGCAACAACAAATATGTGTGTGCGAGTGCATAAATACGAGTTTGTTTTAATGTTTTTTGGGCATTTTTTTGTAGTTGGCAAATGCTGTACTCTGATTTGTCATTGGGTTTACAAATCTAGAATAGATGAATATTCACGTGCTTGTAGTATCTGTGCCTCTCGATACTTTATGGAAAATACAGTATTAGTTACGATGCGGTGGAATTCTGACAAAGGTAACTTCAAGAAGGTTTGAAAATGACTTAATGCATTATATGTAAATATATTTTAGTTAATCAAAGCACCTTAGTGGCTTTGTATTATAACAGTAGAATAACATGTTTGTAATGCTACACCACCAGTTTCAGTGTGGGCACCCTGTTTACTGACTGTACAATATAGTTAAGGTTGTTCTGAAATACTTAATAGGCAAATGATGCTGTAGTATAAAAATCTGCTTTCAGATTTAGGATCAACAATATTCAAGATGCAGAGTCTAAGAGTCATTCTGGCTACTTTTCAATATGAAAATCAACAGTTAAGCCTGTTCTGTATATGTTGTGTAAATGGAGATGTAATTTGAGTTTTGTTTCTTGGAGCATCCAGAGAAGTCCTAGATCCTGTCCTGGGTGTTTTGTAGGTGACTTCCATCTAGTTGATAAGGAGATTGGTGAGACTTCACTAGGATTTTTACAATGGAAAATCAAAAGTGTGTTTTAGGGGAGGCATAAAAGCAAGATTCAATCTGTGATCTTAAATTCCTTTGCAAAATGCTTTGCAACTATTCAAAATAAATTAGTACATGGAATAGTACAGGTGAACAGCACTTGGGAGATTTGGGAAGCTTTCTTCAGCTCTGAGTCAATTGGAGCACTTTGTTTCTCATGAAGATATCTCATCAGATCTCCTCGCTTAGTTGGCTGCTTTGTTCACCAGTGGATAGAAAGTAGCAGTGAACGTCCCAGTTTTAATGTGGTTGCTGAAAAGAGCTGAGTAACTTTTTCTAATTCCTGTGATGCTTTAAAAAGTAAAAGATAAGAGAGGTTTCTGAGTCATATGAGAATGCCATTCTTGAAGAGACTTGCTTAGCCTGCGTTAGTTATTTTTAGTAGTGTTTAAATTGCCCTACAGTTAGGAACTGCCTATTTTAATAGCTCTTAAGTGTTTTTTTTTTTTTTAAGTCAGCATTTTTCTTGCATGTCCCTTTGCACTTCTGTCAACTTAAATATATATCCTTCCATCCTGCAACTGCTGCTGTCCCTGATCTCCTGCCACCTGGTGAAGGCCTAGGTGCTGAAGGGACACAGGACCCCTGGTATTAGTGAGTCAGAAGCACGTTGTGTCCTCCAGCAAATGTAGTTGGTGCCAGGGTGGGATTGGACAGGGGCATTCTCTGGCTGGGTAGGGGCTGTCATGGCATTACTGGCTGTGTGGGGCTGCTGTTCCTCTGCTGCCTCTGTGGCTCACTGGGGAAGATCCTTGGGGTTTCTATCCTGTGGTAGCTGATCAAGAAAGGTGAAATCAAGGTTAAAGCAAGTCCTGAGGGAAGCCCAGCCTGGTTCAGGGCTTACCCTGGAGCCTGTTCTTGTTGCATGGCTTTGGAGCACATGTTGTTTCTCTTCTCTCGGATAAACTGCTCTGAGCAGCCCCTCGCACAGGGTTCTGCTCTGCGTGCAGCACTAGCGCCATGAGCTCAGGCCTCGAGGTGGAAGGGGAATCCACAATTGTCTATGGTCTGTAGAGACAGATTGAAGTGACTGTGTCTTGACCTTGTTTCTTCCTCATCTGGGTAACAATTTCCATTTTATCTCAAATGTCATCTTTTTCAGTACAACCCCAAGTGAGCTAAACATATTGCTGTACCTTCTTGTGGGGACACAAGGTGCAAGAATTTGTTCAACTTAAGAATTCTTCCAGCTCAGTTAAACCTGTGTGCCTGGTAATATTCCATATTGCAAATGGCATTTCTTGTCAGAGCAAGCGCTTTTCTCCCTGTTCTTAAATGCACCTCTTGGCAACTTCTTTATCTTTAATGATGTAATTGTTGCAACATTTGTGGTTAATCACATTAGTGAGCAGCAGTCTTCTAATCTTATGCATAAGCTTGCTGTACATACCTGACAAAATAAAACTCAGCAAATTGAAGTGGAAGGGTGCTGTGAAGTTTGGTTTGGCTGATTTAAGAGTTGGGTTTCAGGAACGAGTGTGGGGTTTGGTTTGGGGTTTTTGTTTTCTTTTGCAGAAGAGGATCTTTCAGTTTTTACTTGTTAATGTTGAAAATGCTTAAAATTATAAAGATAACTGTACATAGGGCATTGATGTATTTGGGTGCTGTCCCATTCTCAGCAGTCTCCTGTGTGCAGTGAGTACCAGGAGGAAAAGAGCACTGCCCTGCTCTGCACAGTAAGTAGGTAGCTCGGAGTGGACAGTAGCCCTGCCGGGTGGATGGGTCTCTATATGGATTCTTGAGCAGCGTTGGGACTCTCTTTCTGTAGAGCTGTGTGTGAAGATGCTTGTATTGCCAATTATTACAATGCTATTTGCACTATATGCAAATGTGATCTAATACACACAACTCCCACTGTTCATGTGTCTCTTCCCTAGGTGCATAAAAAGGATAAAAAGTATAAATGCATGGTGTGCAAGAAGATCTTCATGCTAGCAGCCAGCGTGGGGATAAGACATGGATCTCGACGCTACGGAGTTTGTGTAGACTGTGCAGATAAATCTCAGCCTGGAGGGCAAGAGGGAGTAGACCAGGTGCAGGACACAGATTTCCCTCGGGATGAGGAATACGAGGAAAATGAAGTGGGCGAAGGCGATGAAGAGCTTGGTGATGACGTGGAAGAGCAGAACGAGCAGTCCCGGTGGGATGAATCCGGGGAGGTCTGTCTGCCTCTGGATGACTGACAGCGCGTGCGGCTCTGCCCAATGCACGTGGACACTATGGATTGACTGTTTGGATTTTTGGACTGAAGGCTTGCAAAATATGGTACAGGCTGGATGGTAGTTATGTTGCTGTGAAAAATGTAGGGTCAAAGCCTTATAGCAAAAAAGGATTATTAATTTTTTTATGATATTTGCACAGGACTGTACAGCATACAACCATTTGGTTGAATTATACAGAGTCCTCACATCTACAGTCAGTTATCAAAAGAAAAATGTATTTTTTATTATTTATAGGATATAGCTATTTGGGTCCTATTCAGACATAGTAGTAACTGTACTTATTGTGTTACACATTCATGTATCTGTTAACATGAATGAGGAAAACTGCAGCGTGGGGTGGAAGTACAAAGACAGCTTCCCCAAACCCACTCACAGTTTGTCAGTGAACCAGTGAAGCTAATTTGGGCTGGTGGCTCTCGTTTCCACAAGCACGTCTTGGCCATACAAACCTTACCTCTCCCTTCCTCTGACAGGCAGAAGCCAATCGTTTAAAGATGCATCATGGATAATACCAACACCATGCTGAAATCTGGGTTTTAAAATTGTGGCTCTAAGCCAGCACGTGGTATAGGTGATAAGCACTGGAGAAGTTAATAATGGCATTAATTTAGTGTCTGTTTTGTCATGACTTTGGGTTTTAAAACAGGTTGTTATTGTTTAATCAGTTCCAAAATCATCTTGCAGAAGAAATGACCAATAATGAAAGCAGTAGCCTGGTTAGAGCATGAGTCGCTCTTCTGCCACTTGCTCAGGAGAGACGGTTGTGCGAAGCAGCATCAGGCTGTCCTAGAGCTTCCCTTCCCTTTTGACTCCCCAGGTGTATACCTCAGTCCCCCAGGAAAAGGAAAATAAAATGAAATGCAAGGAATGGAGAAAGTGTCATATTAAACAACTCTTCGGTTGATAATTTCTTTCTTGTCTGCTTTTTGGCTAATTTATGTGATCTGCATTTGACACTAGGTTCTTGTGCCCATTGTTCTTCATTAAAATGAACCCAAGATATTTTTTATTCTTTCGTATTTAATGGGTTGTTGCTATTGTTTAATATAAACAAAATACATCTAACGTTGACTTAATTTGATGAAACTTTTTTAAAATATCAGAAACCCAAAGCAAAGTAATATTTTTGTCTGCTTTTCAGAATGATAATGCTCCCTACGCTCTTCATTTCAAATTTCAGCAGGCATTGAAACTTGAATTTTTGTAGCCATACAGAGTGTTTTTTTTTGTTTTGTTTTGTTTTTTTTTCTCTCCTCCTTAAACTTACAATATCGTACCAATGATTCGAGGCCGTCTCACAGGGAGGGGAGGATGTGACATCTGCAGCTCCTCTGTTCTGACTAGCCCAAGGCAAGCCAATTCCCGCAATCATTGGAAGGCTCTGTCTGATGTACTCGTGAGGAGTAACTGTGCAGAGCATTCAGCATTACACATAGCTAGGCCAGTGTGACAGTACTGTATAAAAAACAACTAACGCTCACCATGTTTTTCAGCTTTGTTTAAATTCTGAAATAAGTATATTTTTTCCTATTTTATATCAGGTAACTAAATTATGCTAGTTGTGTGGATAACTTTGAACTGTGCTTTGATGGACAGAATCCTAAGGGTGCTTCATCCGACCGAGGCTGGTAGGTATTTCAGGAGACGAGCTTTCCTGCTGTCCTTTACATCACTAGAACAGTAATGTAATGTTAAGATGTTGTATTTGATGGTTGCAACTGAGAACAGTTGAACAATTATTGGGGAGTTAAAAATCTCTTTTTTTTGTCCATTTGTTTCATTGGCAGTTTCCACATCATTGTAAACCTAACAGACAATTAGGTTTTGCTTTTGTTTTATTTTTCAGGGGAGTTGGGAGGGCAGGGGCTTGGCTTTATTTTATTATTATTTTATTTTTCTCCTTACACTGAAGACTACATCTTATTCTCCTTGATCAATGTGTAATTCAGGTGGGGTCCAAAGTAGAAATTAGTTGGGCAAAGATGATATGAATGAAAAGTATTTTAAACGTTAAAGTAATGTTCTGCTTTGTGAATATGTAAGTATAGCATAAAGATTTTTCCATCCCATTTATCCCCTTTAAAACCATAGTTTACAATTGGTAGATCTGTCTATATATATAAAATATATATATATATCTGAAATTCACCTAAATCTGCTTTATTAGAATACTGCTCACTTAATGCTTAGAAACTGGACCTGGCTCAACATTCTTAATGTATTTTCCTTTTTGTTTTGTTTGTTTTGGTTTTTTTTTTTTTCCTCAAGATACGAACTTATTCTCTTGGAACTGAATCTTCTTTTACTACTTAAATCATTTATGTATATCTGGTAAATTATGACCAAATTTGTTGTTAGACTGCATACAGTACATTGAAATATACACTTGGTACACTACACAATCGTTGTGCTTTTGTTCTGGTTATGCCTCGAAAAGAATTCCTTGGAAGCCAGGGTTGTGCATGGATACTCGGGTATTCGTTGGCCTTCGTTTTCTGGTGCATTGCACCAATCACTGCAGCAATCCCTGTTTCCCTGGGAGTAGCCAGGTGCCTCCTTTGGGAGATGGACACTGCAGCGGCCCTGGCGCAGGGTGGCAGGAGGGGGAGGCTCTGGATGTGACCTCAGCTCCTCATGTCTTGGGACGTTTCTGAGGAATTGCCTTAAGCACAAGTTTCTTGACAAGAAGCAGGAAGAAGCTTCAGCAGTAGGAGTCGTTGCCTTCGGAGCTGCTGGAGCTGTGCTCTAGTAAACGTGGGAATGAATCTGTGTAGCAGAAAACTCTTTAATGGGTGGGGCCCCCCCCCCCCCCCCGCCTTTCTCAAATCAAACCTTTTGGAAAGCTGCCCTGTCCCTCATTTCGTCTTTGGATAAAGTAATTTTCAAAGCGCAAATCTGATGCTGGCTCGTGCAGCACAATGTGATACATGCTGCTTTTATAAAACTAATGTATGGCAAAGAGACCAATGTAGAATTTTAATTTTGGGAGACTCCTCTTTCGGTGACTATCTTAATGTAAAAAGCTGTTGGGAAGGGGCTGAGGACTCTTCCCCTTTTTGGGAAGAGTGGAGATTTCCTTTTAGAAATAAATATCCAGAACCCTCTTCGGGTGGAAATCATGATGCAGGATAAAATCAAGTAAATTAAGCGTAGTTTTATCAGAAGTGCCCGTCATAGTAAGTGTGATGCAAGAAACAAAGTAACTTAAAATTAATGTAATCGTATGCCTACATGGAGTTCGTTGTTATAATGCAATATCAGGCATTTTTCAGTAGTATGTCAGTTGGATCTTGAGTAAAAAAAATAACATTTTTCTACAATCATTGTAGACAATTCTAACAGTTAAATTCATCAACAGCTCTTTTAGTAGAATTATTTTCTGGACTGAGGCTAGTGTTGGAAGCCAAAGCTGATGTTTGGCTGCCACCAATGTGATGCATCAGTAAGGAGCAAGGTTGAAATTGTGGGTGCCTGCACCAAGCAATTACATTCTGAGATGCATATACCTATGTGAACGCACAGATTTGAGATCACTACAGTATAGTAGTAATTTCCCTTTCTTCTGAGGGATGAGCCAGGGCAGTGGTGTCAGGTAAGCTTCTAGCTGTGGAATAACAACAAATTCTACTGGAATAACAGCAAATAATCCCATTTCTACTTTACTTGGAGTCTCTGAAGGCAGTTCAAACTCTGCTCTGGTGATTTTCAGAAGATATTTTGCTATATATAGCTTCTCTTAGCACAGTTGCTCAGTGTGTATTCTCTTAACTGTTTTTTATTTGTAAAGGGTCTGTTCCTTGAAGCAGGAATATCTTCTGTGTTACGATAGCCCACCGCTCTCTTTAGCAAAAGAGTATGCTGGTAAACACTGACATGCTGGCTAAAAGGAAGTGAATTGGTTTTAGTGTAGAGTTACTTTAACAAATATATGATAAATTACCCAGCCTTTTGTGATAAAGAAGAGAGGTTTGAAATCCAGAGGCAGGAGCATTGCTGAGATGAAGATCCTTATCTGGATTCCAGGTATAATTTTCTATGTATTTTTTTTTAATGTTAGATGTAATATATTAGAATATATTAGAAGGATCCTATGACTTGGGAAGCCAGAATATAAAAAGAGCTTAACTACATTATATTTAACATTGTTGGAGATTGAAGCCAATGCTTAAGAAAACAAGCCACAAACTATGAATTTTTTCCTACTTACCTGAAGTGATTTGGGTTAGCCAATTCAAAATGCAGCCATAGATACCCTGTCACTAACATACGCGAAGGTAGTTTTGGGGATTCCCGTAACTTGCCCCAGTAACTCACTTGCGGGACCTCCTCCGCGCGCTGCCTCCCCCTTCAGCGCAGTGCGGAGGGGCTTTGCTGGGTGCCTCGCTCTCAGCATGCAGCCCTCTGCCGCGAAGGGCCTCACGTAGAAGAGCGACTACTGGTTTTAAAATCACTTGCCTTATTGTGGCTGTAGGTTAAAATCTAGCCTTAAGGTACGTTCCAAGTAGCGGCATCCCAGAAGGGCTGCGTACACCCCAAACCAGACTCCTGGCAGCCTTTCAGTGTGCGGGTGACTTGGGGGATGCCTTACACATAACCTGATGCAGACCCGAGACCTGATGTGACCCTTGCCCAACACAGCCCGTCTGGTCTCGGACGCCTCATTTTGCTGAGAGGGAGCCCTGGTCTCCCGCAGGCTGCCCGGAAGTCTATCAGCAAAGTAATACTGGAGGGGAATTTGGGTTGGTCTTAGTTCAAAACCAAGTGTGGGTTCCTGTCATCCTGCACGTGTGTGGCCTTTCAGTGGGCTATGAAGAACTGGGTTCCTTCAGCAGCTGAGGTGTTAAGGGGAGGTGATCTTTTCTCATTCTTTCTGGAGAATGTTTTAAGTTTTCTATCCATGTAGGCAAATCTTCTTGCACCTCTTGACCTGGGTAGCAGTGTGTTGTGAGCATGAAGGCCTCTCTGGGATTAGCTTTATCTAACATTGTACAGCTTTCTATGTGATTTGAAGGGTGAAACACATAAAACTGTTTTTCGGGTTGAGAATAGCTCTGGTTTGGAAGGAGCTGGGGAGTAACTTTGGCCAGTAACCAAACTTCTGCATTAATACAGCAGTCAGTCACATATTCTTAAAATCACCTGAACAGTGTTTTTTCTGGGAAATGTTGTCATGTTTGAAGAATGTTTTCGACTTATGGATTAAGTTGCAGGTAGTAGTAATGTGTTTTACCAAACTTTTGCAAACTGGTGTGTTTTGTACAACTGTGATGGGAAAAGAAAACTTCATGCTCCACAGAATAGCATTAGTTTTATAGTTACAGATAGAAAGAAGCAGCCAGAAAGAAATATATTAAAAATTGACACCCATTACATAGCAAATAACAGTGCTGAGAGGAAGCAGTCACAGAAGATAAACTGCAAAGAGCCTTGCAGGCTCATAATTCTGGATGAGGTGGCATCTAGCAGCTCTCGCAATGGGCATGAAGCCTTGTTGCCTTCGCCAAGGACAGGACAAGATGTTTCTTTGCAGCATCCTTGAGTTAGTGTTGTAAAAATCTGAGCTCTTGAGAAGTTGCCCTTTGACAGGGACAGCTTGCACTTGAAGCTTCTTAATTTAAGTAGTCAACCTTTTTCTTGCCCTTGAAAACACCTACGGGACTAGTGGTAAAACTTCTGCTGAGAAATACCTCTCCAGTTGAGTTGAATGCAGGTTGGGCTGTTTTGAGAGGTTAAGGGGTTATCTCCAAACTGGTGCAGCGGAGACAGATCATTCAAAAACGTTCTTGATAATCAGTACTGAAACTGTCAACTTTTAAGTCTTATTATTTCAAGACAACAAAACAGGTTTTTGCCTAAATACTGAATACCATTTGTGTCAGGGCAGTATTTAAATGGCAGAAAAATAATTTCAATAATTACTTCATACAGCAGCATCTTCACACAGGGTGAAACTGAAATTGCCAAGTTCTCATGTTCAAAGTCCAGCAGCATTTTGACGTTTCAGCGGCCTCCTAGAACCAGGTAACTCGGTAAGAAGTGGTAACTTCATCTCGCTCTTTTTAACTCTGACAAATACCTCTTTGACAGAGGAGCTGCTTTCTCTCTTCAATCAGTATTTACTGTGCTCTGCCAAGATAGAGCCTCCCCGTGTTCCAGTTCCCTCAAGCAAGCCTAAAATTCCTTTCCTTGGGTAAGAACACAATGTTATCAATGAAGAAGTGTCATCCTGACCTAGGACGTATGTAATGCTTCTGGATAAGCAACCGGTGCCATGCTTGATTTAAAACTGACAAAAAAACTTGAAATCTGGTGAAGTCTCAATCTCAATCATCATTTCCTTCATTCATTCCACAAACATTAACTTTGGAGCATCTATTCACTTTCTGGAAGCAGCAGTGGACGAATGTGCAGCTCTCCCAAAGCAGCTGGGAGTAACGCCGTCCGCTGTATGACCCTTTTGGTATCTTGTCTCTGTTTCCTGGCAGATGTGGAAAGGGATAGGGTAGGCGCTATGTGTGGGGAAAAATACTGCCTGGCCCTATACTCTGTGCCCCACTGCCCTGGAGTGTCTTGCACGTTGCTCTGGAACATTTCAGTTTTGAAGCCTGGATGGTAGGACAAGGAGGTCGCTCATCTGATCTGATACAGCAACTTGGGTGTTTGTGCATTATTTAAGCAAACCAAAGTAAGATCATTATAAATGGTGCTGCACAGCTCCTAACTATAGCCACTTGCACTGCTTAAGTAATACTAGATACGGAGGTTTTGTAGTCCCGTTATTACAGCACTTCATTTTTGTTCACTTATGGCATGACTTGCTTGATATTCTTTGGGAGATTATTTCCCTCTTGTGTATGTCCTTCCTGAGTTATATCACTGTCTTTTCCTTTCTTTTTTTTATTAACTGAGATACTTCAGAAAGCTCTTCAAAGTACTGAGAAAAACACTACCCCAGAGCTAAGCATGAAAGAGCTCATATAAATATGTGGCATATAACGATAATTACAGAAGGTTCTAACTCTTTGATGTAGGCCTAGAAAAGTATCTAAAACTAAATGTGGTTTTAAGTTGCCACATCAAATGATTTAACCTTAGGGTATATTCAGTGTGATGGTGGATGACTCATTTCTTTATCACAGGCTTAAAATCTCAAACAACTCTTCTCCAGGAAGCACTTTACCTGCTCGTGTAGCTGAGAAGTGTATTGCACCAAACACCTTCTGTCTGTCCACAAATTGGAAACGATCAGTTGAGCTCTTGACTGTCTCTGCTGATTCTAAAAAACAGCTGAATATGAAGATCCACATTCTTGATGGAGATGTAAAAACCATTGAAGTTAACAGAGTTGGGGAGAACTGGGTCTGTAATGCTCAAAATGAGCTGCTAATACCTCAACTTTCTCAATGTGGTAATACTAATTAGTCCCAGAAAATATTTACATGACTCCATTGTGGACGTAGGACACACAACTCTTAATTCCCCGCGAATTATTGAATCCTGAAGGTGGCTAACATTGATGGATAATTTGCAAATAAATAATTTGAAAAGAAGCAAGTCCTTTGGTTTTAAATTTGACACTGGATCTTATGAACCACTCTTCAGTTATTTCTAGATGAAGGGTTTAAAATCCTTCATCTAAGGAGGGGGGTGTTATTTAGGAGTTATGTAGGGGTATGTTATGCAGCCTGTACTTGGAACTGTGCTGTGATAATTAAAAATGGCTGTCAGTAATTTATATTTCTATACCCTGATTTGGGGTTCTCAAAGCAACATGTTTGATATCTGTGAATAACTGTGTGATCTGACCTGGTCAATGTTGGCCTGAGGTGGAGCCAGCTAGTCAGCTGGCTCAGGGAAAGAACGGAGAATATCACAGGAAAGGGAATCCTTGGCTTTTACACGCAGCGGGAAGAAGGACCCCTGCTTTTAAGAATGCCTTTCACAGTAAAACCGCGTGGAATTAGATTTATGTACTTTGGAAGGCGGAAGGACTGAGTCAGCCTTGCTGGAATTTGAACTTTTGTGCTAGGGCACCTAGATATTTCAAGTCTGAGCTTACACGGCATCCTCTTAACAGTTATAAGAGCTACGTGAGTACACTGTAACCATAAGCCTTCAACCTGTTGTTTGTGAATGTCAGCTTTTGTTTTTAAACTCTCTAACTTGAATTCCCACTGTCAACTATTTAAAACTTTAAATAAAGCCTCTTCCACATCAGTGTTGGAGAGTCTGCTGTGAAAGACCTTGGGTCAATTTAGTATTTAATACAGTTGATATAAAAGTTAAAATATGCAATATCTTTCCATGTGCAACAAGAGCTTTCTGTCTCATCCTGCAGTTCTTTCCTTCAGATAAGGAAGCTTCAGCTCAAGTTACCTTCCTTTTTCCTACCCAGAGGCTGGTTCAGAAAGGAGTTTTGAAAAGCTGCTTTTCCTGTGCTGATTAAACCCCCAAATCTTCATACTCTTTTTTGTAAGAATACAGTTTGAAAGTTGATGTTTTCTAAACTCCAGCTGATTTCTTTATTATAATAATAATTTTTAAAAAGGCACCAGAGGTTTTCCAGGTGCTCAAATAGAGGCTGTTCCTGGACAAGTGATGCTGACGTTCAGGATGGCCCAGCAGTATCTTCTTAGTGTGTTGGAACCAGCCCTGCCCTCAAGGCACTCTGGGGTGGTTCCACACTGCAGTGTGTGCCCTTGGGCTCAGCTGTCACCATTAACAAAGCGAGGTGCAAAACGGAGCTGCGCTATGGCAGTACAGCAGTCGTTTCTGGCAGGGGAGGTGGAAGTAACCAAGGTCCTGCTGAAAAAGCAGAGAATTGTCAGAAAAATCCTGTCGCCAGGTTATATTTGAAAATTTGTCACATCCTCATTCTTTGCTCTTTGCCAAGACACCAGTTCTCATCCCTCAGAAGTGACTTTCTCCTTCGTATGATCCGAGAGACAGAATGCAAACACATCGGATGTCCCGCTTTCTCCCCAGGAAAAGGGCTAGTCCTTGTGTTAGCTTTTATTTAACGTGCAGGTTTCTCCAAGCAGAGTCTGGATCAGTGTGATGGCAGTGGAGACTTGACATGCATTGCGAATTGTACGTAAAGAGAGGTTTTATACACGCAGCTTTCCAAGCTTGGTGCCGAGCTCTCGCTTCTCGTTTCGCAGAGATCGCGTGTTACATAGGTGATGGGGCCGACACGCTGTCTGCCTAGGGTGCTTGTCAGGCCTGTGCTACCGCTGCTTCTTACCGCTCCTGGAGCTTCATTAATTGGTGCTCCAGATCTTCTGCTATTATCAGCTAAAGAGCAAGGGTCAGAGATTAAATTTCTGTTTTAAATCTCTTTTATAGTGTTTGCTTGATAAGCTGCCAGTGCTAATAAGCTGCATTATTTTTAAGCTTTATCAGTTTACTACCACAATTTTTAGATCTAAGGATGAATCAGCCCTTGATTCATGACTTAAATAATGAGGGAATTGGCACAGATGAAGAGGACAAGTTGATTTTTACTTTTAGATCTAGCTTGTTTAGAACTTACTGTGCTCAGGTATCTATTCTCAGGATAACAAAGGTTATTTTCTGAAAACTTATCCATGCCCAGTTTTTCATATAGTCATTATCATTTTTTTCCTGTCTCCAGCAAACAAGAAAATCAAATTATGCATTATGTTTTTGTTTTTTTTTTTTTTTCTAGTTTATTTCTCTGGTCCTTTTCATTCAGCACTTATGCTGAATGAACTTGCTTCGGGGGGGGAATAAAAAAGTTCAGTTTTTCTGGATTGCAGTACTTGCAACTATAAAAGACTATTTTCTTTTGTTAGATGTCTGCAATCTTATGCCATGTTATGCTATGCCATGTTGCATAGACACTTATCTTCATCACCTGGAAATTCTTTATCTATGAGTCTGATGTTCCTCTACTTCTACACCTCATGTATCATCTTAATTATAAACCTGAATGATGTATTTTTCTGAGGAATCATAGGAGTCATTCTTCATTAAGCTGTACAACTTTGAAGTCTGATTTTTTTTCTTTGTTTCACTTTATGATGGCAGAGAAGTGCAGTTCATGACTTGCAACTGAATCATTGCAACATTTCTTTTAATCTCTATTTAGCTTTTATTACCCTAAAAAAAAAAAAAAATCTGTGAAAGGCCTACGCTTGGGCATTTTTGCTAGTATTTTCTAATAACTTGGGCCCCCAGGGGCAAAATTGACACCAGATTTTATCTTTGAATATTCTTGACCACTGTTGAGATTTGCTAGGTGTATTTATTGCTTTAAAAGAATGTTCCAAATC
>JAUBNY010001036.1:5630910-5649648 GCA_032275445.1 Crypturellus soui
GGTTGGACACTCACAGCCCTCTTGGTCTGCTCTCGTTATGATCTACGGTGCCAGCGCAGCGCAGGTTTGGTTTGTCTCAGGGTCTTGCGATAACCAAAATCACACATTACCCACAGCCTTCTTACCTTGGGCTAAGATCACAAGGTATTTTGCTGCAGCGGTTAACACGGACAGCTCCTGCTTCCCTCCTGCCCCAAGCAGACCGCGGCACTGGGCTCTGCCAGGCAGCCCCGTCCCTTCCACACTCCCCTTGTGTCCTCCGGACTCGAGGGGCGGGAATCAAGGGCTTGCGAGGGAACAGAGCTTTCCATGATAGAAGGAAGAGAAAAAAATAAAAGTTCCTCAGCTCGCAGAGAGCTTGGAAAATGTGAGTCAGGTCTATCCTCAAGATCCGAGATCAGAAAGCAAATAAAGAACCCAGCAACATTGCTCAGAATAAACAACCACGTCGTGGGGCACCTGGATGGGGAGTGGGGGAGCAGATCTTTTTATTTTAACCTTCCGGCTGGGCACCTCTGCCGCAAGGTAAACAAACAGATCCCTGCTGGAACCGGGGAAGGAGGAGGTAACGCGAAACTGGCTGAGGACACAAACACGTAGCCACAGTGCTCCCTTACACTCCCTTACCACTCTTGAGGAAAGTGGCTCCAAATGCCAAATAAACCCAAACAGACCCTTCTGCTGAAACCCAGAGAAAGTGCTTATCCCAATGATTTATTTTAACCTCAGAATAAGCAACAGCTGCTATGAAAAAGGTAGAGGCAGAAATACAAGCCCTGCAAATTACTACTGGTGAACTCTCTCCCCTCGGTGTTTTCCTGTCCCCCCAGGGCCTGCAGCAGCTCTGGTGACACCGAGCAGTCACATCAAGGCAGGCCCCTGGAAACCAGGAACCTTTAAAAAAAAAAGAAAAAAGAAAAAAAGAAAGGAAAAAAAAGTTAAACACTGCTTTTTATTTTTAAATTCCAGTGATTTTGGGGGATGATTTTTCCACTTTTTCTTTGCCACCATGAGGATTACTAATAACAGAGAAAAAGAAAAGGTGAAATCCTTGCCTAATCCCAAACTTCAGAAACTGAGATTTTAATGGGTGAAATGGTGAAAGACGAAGGATAAAAACCACGACAGCTGGTAACAAGCAGATGTGCTCAGCTCCAAAATGCTTTCACATTCCCGGCAACCGTTAAAACAAACTTTGCCAAAACGTGTCGGAGATGTCACATTATTTCTTTCTTCGTGTTTATTCCTCAGGTTTGCGCTGGCTGCTGATGCCTCCCTTGCTGGCCAGCGTGGGGGTGACGGTGCTCGCTCCAAGAAGCCGCTCCAGGCAGGTGTCCGGCTCCCAGACCTCCCACTAAACAGCACTCCGGAGCCCGAACAGCTGAGCAGACCTCGGAGAGCCCACACGGGCCCTGCCGCTGGGATAGCTGCACGGGGGCTATCCCAGGAGAGGGAATTCCAACAGGGTGAACCTAGATTTAGGCGTAGAGCTGAGACAAGGATCGGAGAAGCTTGCCCCAACTTTGCTGTTTGGATATAACAACAAAGTGAGTTTGTTTGATGGCTGAGCAGTATTAATGGGGCTAAATAGCTTAGGCAGCAAATCTGTATTTAGATTTAATTGCTGCAGAATCTAATTAACGATTGTATGTGAAAGACTCCCAAGTCTCTGATCTCCTCTGAAAATCACCAATGCTGCCAAAGCTAAGAACGCGATAATCATGACGCTGACTTAGGCTGTGAGATTTTTGCACTTAAGTAAATCACGTATTTTGACTTCTGCTTAATCATAAAGGAAAAAAAAAGTAATTAAAAAATAAACGTTTTAAATTAAAACAAAAACAAAAAACATAAATGTAATTTAAAGGGTCAGATCTGCGAGAAGGCATGAAATATTGGAAGGGCAAGTAAGGAACAACCTTGTCCTAGCCTAATTTAAGCAGGCTGCTTAAACTGGATATTGTGAAGTTTTAGAGAATTTCACACTCATTAGGAGGAATCGAGGAAAAAAGTTAACTCTACTGAGGGCTGCGCGCAAGGAGGCAGTGCACTCTGGCACTGTGCAGGGGCCACTCTTGGATTTAACTGGTCAGGGAAAAAATAAAAAGTCACAATACTTCGCTGACTAGGAGGGAATTAAGAGCAATGGGCAATGGGTCAGCTATAACACAGATTTCACATCCCTCTTCCTTTTAAAATTCATGGCTGCTGCACCTTAGTGTTATTTTTATCAGAGGAAAAGTTCAGGTCTAAAAGCACAGACAAAGAAAACGTGTGCAACTTTATTTTTTTCTTTCTCTTTGGCTCATCCTCTTTTCCTTCCTATGCTGCCACTGCCGATGACTAATTTCCCCTGCAGCCCTTGGAGGGCCGAGCAGCGCAGGATGGCCCCCAGATGTCTCAGGAACGGCGCCCTGTTCGTTTCGGGGGGGAGCTCGGCCGGATGCAGCTCGTGCAGCCTCCAGGCTGGGCCCCGTTAACCTCCCTGCTCCGGGGCGCAGCTACTGGCCGCGCGCAGGCCCACAAACGAGGCCTGGGTTTCCTCTTTGCGCGTCCAGCGGAGCCGGAATTGGATGGAGAGCTGCCGCTTTGCCTTGTCACAGACCCTTGATGGGACGCGTGACCGTGACTGCTTTATTAGCAGGGCACAGCCCTGCCCCAGGCCGCTTACCGTCAGCGGGTGCCCCATGGGGTAGCGCTAGTTCCCCCCTGAGGACCGCGGCAGCCATGGGGGATGTCTGCAGCCCAAAACAAGGTCGTATTCTGCGCAATTCACCCAACTCACACATCATTTACCATCTGTCCCCCTCCATCTTCTGGTGAGCAGCCAGATGCAACCACACTACTGCAGAAGTGGAGAAGTCAGGAGTATCAGCAGGCTAATGGGACCATAAAAAAGCCCTCAGACTTGGTCATTTTCTTTCCTTCTGCATGGAGTTCTCACACGTTTTCTATAAACTTTTCTCTGCATTTCTTCTTTTGCTGAAGAGCAAATGGGATTATTAGCCCTCCAGAGACAAGTTTTGCAGGAAAATCTAAGTTTTGCAGGAAAATCTAACTGCATACACTATATTCCCAGCCAAAGCACATTTTACAGCTCATTTTAAAAGCAAAACTACTAGCTGTGGTGCAATATATTTTTTTCCAACTTAAAATAGGGATTTTTGCATCTGACCTGACTCCCGTCTTATCACTCTATTAGACTGGCCGGCTTTAGCAAAGTCTGATTAAGCATTAACTCAAAACATAAATCTCAAGGAATTTTCCATGTCACTTTTACATTCTCTAGTTTGGTACCTTGCTTGAAAAAAATGTTTGCTACAATATTCTGTGCTGTCTCTTTTGTGAAGGTGAAACGCTCTTGGTCTTTTTCACACTGGGACTTTTAATTTATTCCAGTCATATTTTTCTCATCGTTGCTGGGTCCTTTATTTACCCGATCAAACCACCTGTTGTTTCAGATAAATGGCTAAAACTATTATCTGTCTGTTCAGTTTAAGTTCAGGATGCAGACGGAGTGGACATAAAAACAACAGGGTCATTCACTCAGTATTCTCCACGCAGATAACTAAATTCAATATCCAAATCAAAGACAAATGTTCACTTGGATGGAGGAGCAGCTGAAGTGGCTCGGTAGAGCAGATTCCTAGTGGGAAGCAAGTCCTCTGCCTTCAAAATCTGGTCTGCTCTGGAGCCGAGCGAGGCCCACACCCTTAGGAACTAGCGCACAGACTCTCCCGGATAAGGGGAATTGCACAGAGTTTCCAAATAAGGAATTCTCTGCACAGTCTTAAACAAAGGAAATCATCCCCTTTTCCTACTGTAAGTCCAATGAATCATTTTCCCCCCTAGAAAATAATTAAATATCCTTTCCTAGATGAACACATTCACTGTAATGTGCTGAGGTTCCTATGCTTTCAGTTTTGATCCGCACAAATCTGTGAAACAGACACCTTAACATTGCAGGCGTTCTGCAGTTCCTTCCCATGCTCTGCTTCAGCTGATTGTCCACAGAGACAAAATGCAACTTTTTAAAAATATAAACTATCTCTTGGAAGTCTGTAGAAAACATTTCATACGACAAATACTTGTTACTGCTTCCAGAACAAGGGGACTGAGCCCATACGTTTCCAACTTGCTTAGGAAAGCAAAGGAAAACAAATCCATCTTGTCCAATCTGCTTTGGCTGCATTGGTCTTTCATTGGGCTTTAGGAACCTGCTACAAGCAAGACCCAAGATTGCTACATTCACATGGGTATGGAACGAAAAAAGCCTCTGAGCCATTACAGAATCACAGAAAGATGAAGGTTGGAAGGGACCTTTGGAGCTCATCTAGTCTAAACCCCACTTAGGTAACATACTCTTGCCTTCCAGGTCCAGCGAGACCACTTCCACCTCTCTCTGACCTGTAACACACACTTGTGATCTCCAGGACATTTGTAGTTTCTGCCTGGAATTCAGACTCTTCTCTCTTGCTAGTGCTTTATATCAAGTGCTTTATATCAAGTTCTTACCTGCAACTTTCTAATGTCTGTTTTAGCTCACGGCCAGACTTCTCAATTCTGCAACATCTACCAATAAATCAAGATCTAATTATTATTGTTTTTTTTTCCAGAGAAGCTGGGAAGCAATCATGTTCAGTGGAGTCCTGTCCTCTGCCTAGCCTAGACTCTCTGCGTTTTCCCCATACCTTGGTGGATCGCTGTAGCGCCAGTGAACTTGAGTCACCGAATGGTGCCAATCGGCATCCTACCAGTGATCTCTTCGAGCTGGCCTGAGAAGAAAAAAAATGAAAATAGAGCATTACACGCTATAAAGAGGTTAATGTAGCTGGAATTTCCATGCGCGTCATCTGGAAACCCCACTGTTCACTGCTAGGATGAAGGCTGAGGACAATTTTTTCTGCTCCAGCAGAGAGTGGGGTTCTGCACTGGTACCACGCACACAGCCAATACGTGGCATGAAGACAACGCCAGCAGGAGTGACAAACTGCTATAATTCAGGCTATAATGCTGTTATTCTGCAAAGCTTCCTCTTCACTGGGAGGTGGGGGAGAGGTGGGGCGGCGCGGGGGATTCACACGGCTCCGGTTTCATTTCCCCAGCGCGCCGGCCGCCGCTGCCTCCCACATGTGGCCTCAGCAAGCGGGGCTGGACAGGCCCCGCGCCAGGACGGCCTTGCCTCCTGCTCCTCCTCCTCCTCATCCTGCCAGAGCTCCCCTGGCAGCTGCGTCCAAGCCTCGCTCCAGCGCCGAGGATGTCTCCACCTACCCCTTCCTGCTCCCTCTGGATTCGCAGCACATCCGCAAATCTGTGGGGCGAGACGCTGAATGCCCAACTCGGTCACCTCGCGAGGGTGCAGCGGGAGGAAGGGACAGGGGTGCCCGCAGGCACCTTGTCAGCTACTTTTCCCGTTTGGATGGTGGGATGCAGCACATATCAAGCCCTGAATTCATTTCAGTGGATTCCTGTAATTAATTTCAGCAGTCTTTATAGCATGTACAGTCACCCACGAGGATGGTACACAGCAGCCCAGGAGTGGGAGCACTCATGAGTATCCTAAGCTCTTGTTTAGGCTCCTAAGTCCTGCCACTAGGAGCCCGTGCACAACGGAGTGTGACGAGAAAGCTCTGACCTGACCAGGTGTGGAAGGGGACAGACGACTTTTATTTCTGGCTGGTATTACATAGGCTGTTGCAAAACTGTAATGCCTGGCCTATAAGTGCTTCAGGGAACTTAAAAGATTACTACTTCTGCTGCATCTTAAACCACAGAAACGTTTCTGTTATTTTGAATTTCCCATCCTCTACCAAAATGAACTTTAATGCTTTTAAACCTGGTTCTTCGTTTACCTCATCATTTTATAGCAGGAAAGGGTTTACAAGTATTAACTATTATAATCCAGATCATCTTGAAGAAATGAATGCCAAGATTCCTGAAAAGCTTTTCAGGAAAAAATGAAAAGTTTAATAACATCAGGCTGCAAAAACAGAGAGAGACAGAAAAAAAGACTAGTGATTGTAACATTTCCTGCCCAACCCTCAAGTCCATCTCAGCTCTCCTGGAGACTCTCGCAGTCCCCACCGCTCCAGCTTAGCTGCCACGGTAGGAAATTATGCCCTGAAATTTTGGAAATTTTGACAATGGGAAGAGAACTCAAATCCAGGAAAGGGTTTATGACTGTGGTTCAGTTAAGGAGACAGTGCTTTCTTCCAGTCCTGGTGTGGTTAACTGAGATCCTGAGCCTCAAAGATTTAGTTGTCTAACTTGTATTTAAAGGTGCTAATTACTTTTAAGTCCCTTCTTAGGCTTAAGCTGTGGCTCTTCTTAGCATTTCCTACAGCTACTTCATAGAGAGCCCTGTTCAGATTGCTGGCCCGGGGTGTTTCAGGAGGGAAGAGGCATGATCTGCCTCAAACCTGGGGGCACCAGTTGGTGTCAGAGCCTTTATTAAAAGCTGAGGTGCTGCAAAGTGATCATCATCACTGGCACTTTCTAAAACCCCACTGTGAATTTAGCTCCTCACTCGCCCTGACTGGTCTTTGAGCAGCTCTGAAAGACACCTACTGTCCCCTCCTCTGGAGCTTTCCACTTTCTACCTCCTTAAACACAGCAGCTTCCTCCGTGACCACTCTGTGATGCGCTGCCTCCTCTAAGGAGCGGCAGCTTTTTCTTTACTGCTTTGCAATGTTGTTTTTTTGGACTCCATCCAGCAAGCTCCTCAAGGACATGCAATCGCGAATGCTTAGTACAGAAGCACTAAATAATAATAATAATTATTATTATTATTAGCCCATAAATATAACCTGAAGGGGTTTCTAACTTTCACACGTTCCCGTAAAGCAGCTTTTCAAAAACTATTTAATCGGGGTGAGAGTTCCCAGCAGGAGTATAGCAAACAAAATATCAAGGAGGTTTGCACAGCTTCGCAGCCTGGCTCGAGGCAACGCACGCGCAGGGCTCTGCCCTGGCCCGGCGCTGCCCACACCAGGGCTCCTGGCGCTTGTTTTTAAGCACAGATAAACACGTTTTTTGCTTCTATCACCCTTGGCCGGGCAGGATTAACCACCCGGGCCTGCGCGAGGCCTTCCCACCCTGCGTGGGAGCGCGCGGATGCTCGCTGCTGCGGGCACCGCGGGGCCGCGCGTTACGGTCCGGCCTCGTCACCAGGCATCAGCACCGCGGCCCGACAGGGCCAACACAAGGGCCTGGGTCTGCCGCTCCTGCCATGGGAGGAAGGTTTCCTCTGGCTACTGCCCAAGTTTCCATGGCCGGGGCACGAAAACAGCAGGAAAAGTCGCCGCTCACCTCCCAAATCCATGTAACACCGTAGTCACTGGCACCGGGGAGGCAGCATGTGCGTGAGCCCTGAGCAGCCCCGGTGAACAGTTCTCTGTGCAGCCCCGGTTAGAGCGATCTTCAGCAGACAGAGACGTCACGTCAGCACCCAGGGAGCTCACCGAGGCACCGGCTGCTTGGCCAGCTAGACGGCCTGAAAAGCCCGTGGATACCCGGGCTGGTGCAGGGGCCGTATACAGGGACCCATAACCTCCACGTTCAGCGAGCAGCAAGGCCAGACCCGCAGCGGCCGCTCCTTAAGGGGCAGTTTTAGCGCCGGCCGTAGCTGAGGGAATGGCGGTTGCACAGGGCGGGGGACGGCGGGCGCTCAGCGCGAGCTCCTCGGGTCGCTCTTGGGCTGGAATCAGGGACCGCAGGGACGGGCGGCCAAGGCCCAAGCCAGCACTTTGTGGTTTGACAATCACACTTTCAGAATGTTTTTTTTTTTCCTTTCCCCTTCCTGTTGCTCTGTGGAAGATCCACCAAAATAGCCATGAAGAAGGCCAGTACACCGAGCAAAAAAGAAAAAATACATTGTTAATAGCGTTGGGTTTGCAGTCCGTGTGATATACACCAAATCCAGGAGTCAAATGGGTTTGAAATGGGAGTGTGTTTTCTACTGGTTTTAGTTCAACCATGGCTCTTTGAGAACACAGCATTTGCCTGCAGACTTTATTTTACATTTTTTTACATTTCCCAGTAAATAAGAGCCCAGTAAATAAAAGACTAATCACGCTGCTAAAGCATGCTTAGCATGCTGCTTAGCAGCATGATTACTTCGTCTGCAAGTCTAAAAAGCCTAAAAACTCCTAAAATGCAGAATGTCGTGCTGCATATTTTTGGAAGGACTGCTCGCTGTGTCCCTTCAGCGCTCCAAATTCTGCCCTGCTGTTGCATAGCTGCCTATAAGCATATAGTGAGAAAAATAAGTCATATTTCACAGTATTTAACAACAAAATGACAAGCACATCCCTGTTTTTTTTTTTTTTTTTTTTTTTTTCAAATAGGCTGTCAGCTGGCTGGCTTACGGGCGAACTAAGCAGGGCACAAGCAATCCATGGTATGAGGCTGCTCATGCTGCTAGTATGCTTTCTGGCGTGAATTTGCTCCATGCTGACAAAGATTTATGGGCAGTGCCCAGCATGAGCCAGAAACCATTCCCAATAGGCAGCAGGGACTTCCTTTAGGAGAACAGGAAACTTTTGTCACATGGACACGATCTGGGCAATGCGACCAGTCTTTGGGTTGGAGGACAGACACAAGAGCTGTTAAGTTACTAATAGAGCTGTGACTGAATCGACTTTTATAACGGAGGCAATTCCTCATTTTGCAAGTGGGCAGTTGAGCAGCAATCACTGGGGTGATGCAGCCAGGCCAGTAGTAGTAGATCGGGGGACAGGGCACTAACCTTTCATCAGGCTCAGCAGCCCGTCAGCAACGGGCCACAGGCAGTCCCTGCTGTCGAGCCATAAATCCCCAATGCTGGTGTTTCAGGATGTCTGAATAACCTGACAGCCTGGGAGAAATGCTGCTGCAAGTGTCAGCTGCCTTGAGCACTTAGCTCTCCTGCACCTTGCTTAAAAACTCTTCCTGGTGCTACAGAGAGTCCATTAGGAGGACCTCAACCCTGTGTGGTGCACAGGGGCTGTGGGTCTGGTCTGTCTGCTTAGTTTCTTTATGGGGCGGATATAGTTATTTAACTAACACAGTGCAGGCTTGGATCACTTTTCAGCTGCACCAGTCTGAGTAGTCTGAAAAACATGATTTTACTCTAGGACCTGAACTACGTACTACAAAGTAAAGGGGGAGAGGCTGAAGACAACCCATTTCTTCTTCGCCTGCTGGAAGTCTGCAACTCCTGGCAGCGGCTGTCGTGGCAGCAGTGACACCTCAGGCGCTATTGCTAAGTCTTGCTAAGCCAGCATTTGTCAGAGAAACCAAAATGAGTTTGATGGAGCGGCAAGATGTAGGGGACCTGAATCCTTCAGCATGCTGCTTCAGCCACATAACCACTACACAGAGCATTATGACACTTGTAAAAATGCAAAATTTCCGAGCTTCCCTTTACCTCTCTCCCCAAACACGCTGGGCTCTCCCTAAGTAATGTCTGTGGCCACCTGTTTAGGTTATGCAAAATTTGCAAAATTTCCACTGACCACATTTGTTTCATAGGAAAAGGCACGGTCCTTCAGCGACAGACAGTTCTGTGATAATGAGAGTAGAAATTTGATCCTGTCTTTTTCCCAAGCAGCCTCAGCAGAGTCAGGGAAAAGGCAGGCAGCGCTGGGTCCTCAGCTATCACGTCAGTTAAGGGTGGAAGTTATTAGTGTTAAGGAAGCTGTTACTGCCAGATTCATAGGGCTGGGGTCTTGGCTGGAGCTGGCTCATATTTGTTTGGGCAAGAAGGCTCCCAGTGGGCTGCCTCCAAGCACTGTCAGTTTGCCTGGTTCTCAGTTGGAAAGCAGCGAAATCCAGTTAAGCCTGGAAACAGGACAAGGGAATCTGCATGCATCTTAAAACAGCTTTCTTTAAAATAAATAAATAAAAACAACAATGAATGCAAGTCCTCACTTTAAAATAGCTCAGCTTTAAGATCATTCTGGTTTTGCTCCTCTCCACTCCTGCTGGGGTGTATGGACAGTTTAAGTTACAGACCCATCTAGTGGATCATGTGGCCTTGGAGCTCCATCACTACGTTAGTCTTGTACCCTGAAACAACCATCTGTGGAACAGCAGAGAAGCTATACACTCGATGCGCACTTCTCACCTGCTTCAAACAGGTCTGTTTTAACGTGGGAAAAACACACGTAGTAAGGAAAGGGGGATGAGCGTGCACGTGATGGAGGAGAGCCGCTTCCAGCGCGTGAAGTCGGGATGTGCAGATACCACATGGGCAATGTGCACAACTCCTGCCCCTGTCTTTCAGCTCTCCGAGGTTCTCCTGATCAGCATGGGGGAGGAGAGGACTTTCCGAAGCCCTGATCCTCCTGCACCTTGGAGGAAGTCCATCCTGCTCGAGACGCAGAAACGCGCAGGGCTTCTCGAACACGCGGCCGCTGCTTCTGCCTGTCTCCGGAGCCCGAGACTTCCTGTGCTTCTGACTGCAAAGGTCAGAGCCCCCCGACCTGCAAGTCTAGACCCACAAAGCTGCATATTTCCCTTTTTATTTCGGTCTTTATAAAGCACATTTTCAAAACTATTAAGTTGCTAAAACGCACTTGGCCTTTGGAATTTTGCATGAAAACCACTTCTAGAAGAAAACATGCTCATTTCTCCTTTTTCTCAGTTCCAGGGGCACTCACCACAGCTTGTATTTTATGTGGTAACATTGGTGTGTTAGTCACCAAACTGAAAGAAACCGTGTGACAGAACTTGTCCTTCATTTCTCTTTTTCACTCATTTGCCCCTTGTCTCGGAGGCCCCAGGCCTGTTGCTGCCCTCACCAACACTCTCCCCATCGCAGTGCCCCTGGGCCGAGCCACGCTGAGGGACTGGCAGCCTCTTGTACATCAACTGCTTCGATCCTACCTTGGAAGAACCACGGGGCTGAACTTGTCAGACGGGCTCTAATGTCCCAGAAGGGAAGAAGAGGAGACAGGGACAGGGGTAGGAGGCGCAGGGAGGCTGACATGTGAAGGGGCTGGATAAAGAGGTGAGAAGGGCTGAGGAAGGGGCAGACAGAAGAACATTTGCAGATGCACAAACGCTTGTTGAACAGCACCTTCTCTGCAGAGCCGTTTTTTGGCATCGCTTTACAGGCTTTCAGCCAAAACTTTATACGTCTTGGCTTCCACCCGGGTCGTTTATGTTGCTCTCTAAGCTAAATGTTTCCCTGGCTCCCTCTTCTTTTTTATTTTATTCTATTTTTTCTGCGGGGGATCCTTACTCTCAACCCTGTGCCCACACTTACTTACCCTCAGCACCATCATTACTTCTAGGTTCTCCTCTCCCTCCCTTTGCTCCATGTAAGGTGCTCATCATCTCCCCGCTCTTTTCTAGTCTCTTTAATTTCTGTGCTGGCAAACGTCTGATCTTGGGCCCCAGATAACCTTGAGCTGCCTTTCAAAATACTACCTTAAAAATCCTCCAGCTTTGAAGCCTCTCTGTGCTATTTCCCGCAACCATATATTGGCAGATCAAAGAGGCAGAAATCATTGCCAGCTTGAGATAAACCACCTCCACTGTGCCAAGCCCTGCTCCGTGATGGGCAGAGATTCTCTTATCTCTTCTGCGTCCTTTCCTTGTGACCGCCGGCCCCACAAGGCCCATCTTCAGTTCCCTAATCCCATTGCACCCAAAGGGAGATTCAGTTGCAGAGGCAAAACAAAGGAGGCTTGAAAGGCTCTGAGGTTTGTCTTTACAGGGGGCCAACAAGCACTGGCTTTTCCAAGCAAAGCAGCAACATCTGGGTGCCTCCCGTCACCCCTTCTCAGAGCCAGCAGAGAAAGGCATGAATTGCCCTTACGCGGATGGCACAAATAACTCAGTGCAAGCGCCCACAGTGCGATGACTGCGGTTACCCCAGCAAAACAAGAGAGGTGCCTCGGACAGCTAACGCGAGCCCTGTTAGTCTGCACGATCACCTACTCTCCAACAGCATACAGCAGCCTCCACGTAGATTTAATTCATCAAAATGAATTGTGCTTCAACAGGAATGGATCAGAGGTGTTGGAAAGTTTGCTGAAGAGGACTCCAATGGCCTGGATTAAATTTTACTGTGATTTTACCAGACAGTAATGTCACTTCAAACCTGATTCTCCTCTGGTTTTGGTCTTCATCTCCAGTAACCAAGTCCTTGCTATATCTACAGTGCAAACTAAGCAATCATGTTGTGAAAGAAGGAAGTTACACAGCCAGAAATTCTGGGTTGTCTCTGCAAAGCCAAAGTCTCTGAAGAAGGTCTGAGGTTGAAGGTTTGCCACTCAGGAATTTCAAGAAGCCTCTCTGGCTCCAGACAGTGCAAAGGGCAGGGAAATGTTACCCTGGAACTGAAGCAGAAGTCTTCAGTATGGCATCTGTCACAACATAAAAGTGTGTGTTTTCATTTTTTGTCACAAGACATTAGGAAAAGCAGTTTATTTTCAGAACCTAGCTGCTCACTGCACTTCAGAGAGATCAATTCTGCTTTCTGATTTTACTGCCTTTGCCTCTGTCTCAAGACAACTGCGCTGAACTTCCTGGTGACACCTGCAGATACAACCCTTGCAACGAAACCCAGTAATTCTTCCCGTCTGCCTGGCTGAAGAGTCGTGCAGAGCAAGGGCTTCCTCCGAAGCCCAGGTGCCTCCTGCTCCCCCTGCCCCGCAGAGCTCTGCGCTGGCGCCCGTTTGAAGCTGCCGGGGAGCCCCCCATGCTGCTGGGTCTCCCCTCCGCTTCGGCCTTGTGGGTGCCAGCCCTCCCACTGCTCTTTGGGTGGTAGCTGGAGCAACGAGGGCGATGGCGGCCCGGTGCTCTGACCAGCTTCTCTCTCTAATTGTGCTCTGTGGTCTACGTCCCTTGGCCGGGTTAGGCAGACCCGGCGCGATTCGCTTCCCGTCGGAGCATGCTGCGGATCTGCTCGGCGGGTAGGCTCTACCTCAGCAAGGAGCTGGTGGAAGAATAAGCCTCTGTGCATCAGAAACATCCTCAAGTCCTCCTAGCTGAAGCTAAATGGGGACATCTGAGAGAAGACAAGGAGAAGGCAGTGTCTGAGGAGACTGAGGGCAGCTTTGAGTGCCAAGGCTACGCGGAAGGCAAAGCCCTCGCATATGCTACTGAAATCTGACCCTTGCTCAAACATGCAACACAGACTCACAGTCACACCTTAAGATCAGAGGAGAAATCCTCAAAAGAGAGTGCAGATGTCACTCTGCTCGTGCAGCACCTCACTGCCTGCCCTTTACGAGAGTGTGCTTCAAAGCCAGGGAACCAGTATCCCCAAGGGCACCCCAAGACTTCCATCTATTAAGGGATGCTCCTGCACACCGCAGCTCTTGGCTGATGGCAACAGGAGACTGGCCAGGAAGCTCTGACATCCCAGGAGATCTTGGCTGCCAGAAGAGCCCTCATGATCCCTTCTGCTTTGTGTTGTTAACCCAGAAAGGAGTGAACAAAGATCTCTAGAGCGCAGATCTTGTTAGAGGCATCAAAAATTGCCCCTGATGCATCTCCCCTCTACGTACTGCAACCACATCATCACATCAAAGAGGACTTAAGGACACACTTAGTGCGTGTAGGACTAAGGACATATTTGGTCCGTGCTCGTTACACTATTGCTTCAGCTCTGAAACCCCCCACGGCTAGTTAATGTTGTCAGTCAGTTGACTGGCCACACATGATACCTTTTACCAGCCTGCCAGCATCTTATTTCTCTCAAAAGCTTAGGGGATTAGAAAACCACCACCCAGCACAAATAAACCAACAAAGACCATGACTTTCTTTCCACGAGGATATCCTAGGAGATTCCAAAATCTCCCAAATGAAGAGCTCAGTCTCTTCCCAAAGGTTTTGCGATGGAATCCCAGCCTTGCGGGTCAGTTCCTATCAGCTGCGCCCACCAGGAGGGCTGGCTGCCCTTCCAAGTCCTCCAAGGGCCTCCAGGGTCATCACATCTCTCCTGCTTGCAGTGTCTCCCAAGCTTGTAGCCATTTATTGCCTTGCTGGTGTTAGTGTTCTGTGAACTCTTATCATATATATTTATTACAGCAGTTGTTTATGTTTTGGGAAGGCATAGGCTGGCGTGAGCTCAGAGGAGGACCACAGGAATAGCAAAGGCCCTAAAGGGCTTTATCTTGGGAGACTGATACCTTACAAAAGAGGAGGCTGAAAAAAGGCAGCCTGAGGAATAGGCGTTGATGCTCGCAGCTGCGAAAGGTGTTTTTACTGCAGGGCTTCTCAGTTTTGTGGAGGTCCTTACTATTGATGTTTGAACCTTCCACAAATTATCAAGTAAGCTTTATTTCCAGGAGATGTGTAATTAATCACAGGGGGCATCAATAAACTGGCCAATGTTTGAAGTCTTAAAAAGACATCAGTTATAGTGTGAAAGATTTTCTATACTGCACACATTGGAGATTATGCCAATGGGCAGAGAGGAGTAGGGCACATGCAAGCTGTGAGGTAGGAAAAGCCTGAGCTTGCTCTTTTAACTCAATAAATTAATTTGTGCTGTGTAATACACCTTTATGTTTCTGCAGCCTAGTCTGTGAAGGCAGCAGTGGAAAGACCTGTTCAATATGATCGTGTTACGATCTAAGAATGCTAGAAAGGAAGATAGTGCAACCTGTGCTATGGTCAGTGCATGTATTTGAATGCAGAACAGCATGCAAAAAAAAAAAAAAAGCAACTGTGGTCCTGTGTATTTCCAGAGAGACAATCTTGCATATGCAAGAGCATAAAACCGAAATATCTGAATACTCTTTGTCATTTCAGTCTCTGCAGGTCCTTTGTTTAGTGCTTAATAGTAAAAAAAAAAAAAAAATCACATGAAGGAAAACAAAATGAAATCACCCGCTTTATTTTTTATCTGAACAGTTGCCATCTTCACAAGGAAGGTAGCAATGAAGACAGGGCAAAGTTAAGGGTGATGTGACTTTGAAACCGTGGGTGTTGAAGCAGGGTCCTTCTCCTCCTGAGAGCGCTAGGCCCCATGCTCTTAGTGGGAGGCTGTTGAGGAACAGCTGTGGGGCTTTAGGAGATACAGAAACCGTGGAATAATGGAGGAAGAATCCGGAGGGGGAACCGGCACTGATGCCCCTAATGACCCAGAGGAATTAAAGCTTGCTTTGTGCCCCAGGTGTTCTGCTTTGTGGCAGACCTGTGTGGGCCAGGAGGAGAGTTTTGGACTGAGGAATCTCCTGGCTCCTTTCAGTAGTAAATGCCAGACTCCTGTCCCCCCTCAGCTGTGAGTACTCTTGCTGTAACTGCTGGACAGGAATTCAGCATATGTGAAGAAGATAAAGAAACAAATTAATGACTCAATGAACAATATTCCTGCTATAAATTGCCTAAGTATTGTGTGGGCTTTGATGTTTTTTGAGACTCCTTATAGTATTCAGAAATAGAGGCAGCAGCCTCAGACCATCCGTGTGCTGTTCTTTCAGTGCTCCCTTTAAAGAACGAGAATAAAGATGAGAGTTCCTGTTTTCGGAGCAAACAGGAGGGCCAACATTTTTCATACACTCAGAAGACTTGAGTATCGCTAAAAAGATGTGACTGGGTAAGAAAAAGCAGAAGAGGGTCCCAGGCCTGCGAACCTGCAGCTTCCTAAGGAGCTCCTGAGATGTCTGTGATGTGTCTTTAAATCCACCCCCTGCTTTCTTCTCTGGTGCAGGAGGGATCCAGGCTCCTCACGGGATGGTGCCAGGCTCAGCCCCTGCCTTCCCACCAGGGGAGGAACTTGTCCTCTGGAAAAGGACCGTCCTCCCAACCGCCTGCCTGTTCCCTGCCATGGCAGGGCAGGTCTTCTGGCCTCCAGGTCCCAGGCTGCTTTGGCAGCATCGCGGCCCTGGCATCAGCCAAGGTTTCCAGGAGAGGCTGCTGGATGGAGGGAACGGTAAGAGAAAGTGTTTAGTTTTTATAAACGAAGAGACAGGATCGAGGAATTCACAGTAACAGGTTTATCTCCCCCTATTGAACTCGGCCTTAAAGTGAGAGGCATAATTAGGTCTTCCTGCCTGTGGCTCATGCTTTTTATTACTTGGAATTAGAACTATAACTTTGGTGCAAAAATAAGACTAAGATTTTTTCCAGGTGTTTTTTGAGGAAGGACTTTTCCATTTATAACACTTTTATTGGGAGCTGAATCTGCTCCATGCTGATGTCAGCGGAAGAGACTCTGAAGGACACACAACTTTGCCCAGTCTTTATAGACTTAAACTTAAGGCACAACGGGGAAAATAAGGTTGAAAAAAATATATGCTTTTACATATATACGCAGCAGTCTCACAAGCACTCATATGGCAAGAAGGTTTGTACCACACGGGATCAAAGTGGAAAAGTCTAGCGTGAGATTAAAGGGGGATAATTGCAGGCAACCAGAAAGTTTTATAATAGAGGTGATAATAATATACAGCAGAGGAAGGAAACTACAAGGAACAGAAATGAGGATAAAATGGAAATAAGAGATCCTTTGATCCTCCTGGCTTTCTCCCTATATAACAGAATTATTTTATCACCCACTTACTTCATTTCCCTTCCTCTTTCATCTCCCTTTCCTTCCTGGTTCCTCTGCCCTGTGACTCTACCAGGTTCGCCTCCCTCCACGTGCCTCGTGGCGATGCAGCGTGGGATGCGTCTTCATCAAGCACCAGTTCCCAATATGACACATCTTGGGTGAGGAATTGAACTTCTCCTTTCACTGCTGGCTTGGGAAGGCAGCCCAGCTGCTGCAGGGAAGAGCTCTGAAAAGCACCCCCCAAAGTAAGGCATGAGGTCAGCCTGAAATACCGTAACTCCTGACCACTATTCTGGGTGAAAAAGAATCACTTATAGAAAAGAGAACTCAAGAAATAACAAGACTGAATAAAGCCTGGGAGGGGGCTTTTCAGGGTATTTTTGGAAAATTCTTTTTTTACCAAGCTTGCAGAAGTGGAAAATATTTTCCTTTCTTTCTCCTTCCCTCATGCCATGTCCTCTTTGGTTTCCCAGGTCGAGAGGTCTGTGACAAGAAGCCAGGAAGATGGTCACAGCTGGGGAGGGCATCGCTTGAGCCTCCCGCCCGAGACTTCGCCGCTGCGGCACTGCCACAAGCCCCAGCTGAGGGGTCACCTGAGCCACCACTCACTGGTTTCACACCAGGTTTCACATCTCACACATGGCGGGAGGGAAACAGGGTGATACTAATATAGAGCAGGGTAGGAGACCTGCCACGGGCAGAAAACAGGGGTAAAATGGAAATAAAAGGAGCTCTTGTTTTGACTTCCAGTCTCTGCTCCGGGGGACCCTAGTGAGAAGCTGTGAGCACCCAGGCAAGAGCATGGAAGGTGGCAGAGGGAGGGATGGGAAGACAAAGCGCCGAAGTGGCCGTGTGAAGGGTGCAACCTGCAGTGGTGAACATGAAGGGCTGCTCTTTGGTCTGAGATGCCTTGGAGTTGTGGGGTGGCCTGGAAAGATCCCCAAAACCTTCCATGTGTCTAGGAAGGTATTCTAGGAGTGGCTTAATCCTGGCTAATCCTACTCACCTTCTCCCGGTTCTTAGGCTTTGACGGGTCGCGTCATGGTGAGCTGGGGTATCTGCTTCCCATCACTTGCACGGGGTTTGCCATTAGGGGGTCTTGTTGAAGAGATTTGTTTTCCCCTCTACTGACTAGTCTTCTGGTCCTCTGGGGCCCGCACAGAAGGGGTGAAGCAATCTGAGCAATCTGAGCGACTGCATGGGTGAAATGTGGAGCTGCGGAGCGTGGCTGCCTCACTGGGACGGTGCTGGTGGGAGGAAGGACAAGAGCTGTCAAGGAAATCAAGCGAAGTGTGAGCTGTGGACCTCCCAGACTCGGAAGCACAGGAGATGAGAGCGCTGCTCTTTGCCTTGCACAGAGGGAGTAGCTCAATGCTGGAGCTAAAGCGATGCAGGGTCAGCTCTGATCTGCAATGATCTGGGATTTGGGAAGAATTTAGCTAAATTCTACAAACTTGTGTTCTCACCATGTTTTGGTTATGTTTTAGGTGTAGTAGTCTATGGTGTGCTTAAGATTTTTCACATTTTTATTTATTTAAGGTGGGGAGCTTTCTCTGCGATGTTCAGTTTGTAATCTCCAAGCTCCCATCTCGGATCTGAAGGGCCAGTTTAACTGTATTTCTCCACCCTTGACATTTATTGTGTTGATTTTTGCTGACTCAAATTTTGGAGACTGTAGCATCATCACATACCACAAGAGGTCAGTCCTTGATAACTTTATGGTCTTAATCGTAACACATTCAGCTGCAGAGAATGTGCAGCTCCCACCTGTTTCAGAAAGCCTGGTGGGCACTGAGGTGCTCTCAGTAGTGCCTGTGGGGGTAGCATAGTTGGTGCACATTTCTCCTACTGTCTCCACTACAAAGGACTGTTTTGTAGTTATTTTTCCTCTTTTTTTTTTTTTTTTTCATGTGTTTTCATTTCATAGAATGCCTAAGGTTGGAAGGGACCTCTAGAGGTCATCTAGTCCAACCCCCCTGCACACTAGTTTTCCTTATGAAAGAAAGCTAAAAAGCTAAAAGCCTGCCTAGCTTAGAGCTAAGAAGTCTGGAAAGGAAGGGCAAGTCTTGTACCCAAAAAGGACTGATCACATAGCAATGGAAAACACTGAAACTAAAGTTTGATGCAGAGGAAGTTCTACAAACTTGCTTGGATATCCCATACAGCTGGTTTAAAAACAAGTTTAAAATAATCATAGGTAATCTTTCCTCTGTTTTCTCCTGCTCTTTTTATTTATTTATTTATTT
>JAUBNY010001036.1:5652816-5663886 GCA_032275445.1 Crypturellus soui
GAACACGTCACAGCAGCGCGTTGCAAAAGCGCGAAGCAGCAGCACGTCGCAGGAGCGCGTCGCAGGACGCATCCCTCAAGCCAGCCCTGGGGCACCCGCCTGGGGCAGAGCCTCCGGGGGATATAAATGATCAGAGTTCTGGGCAAGGTGGCTGGAGGTGCCGTCCGCGGGTTCTGTAGCTCACACTGGCCCTGGTAACAAATCTGCCTTTTTTTTTTTTTTTGTCATCAAGCATCATACAAAAGCATTGCATTTTTAAAAGGACATTTTTTTAAAAAAAAAAAAAACAGAACCTCAGAAGTATTGGATATATTCTTTATGCAAACTGAAAACTAGCAGAGTCAGGTAGCTCAGCAAACCGGAAAACATGAATTCCATGCTAATTTTTGAAAAGAATATAAAATTAAGGGCTCTAGCCCATCAAATACAAATACATACTGTAAAAATATTTTTAACTGAATATAACCTAGATGAGTGCACACCTCTGGATAGATAAAATGCCAGTGCCTTTACACTATCATGTATTTGAATAGGTTGCATATGAACAAAACCTTTCTTTGCTGTTCAGTCCAGGTTTGCTTTACTTTAAAGCGAAGATGCTCTTAATACATTTTTTGTTGTTTTTGTGTCTCTCTCTGCAGGACAAGCGTAAAGAAGCACACAGTGTAGCAAACACCCGGCCCAGCGCTCTGTGCGCACCCCAGTCCTGAAGCCCCGGCAAGCAGGGCGGGAGCGTCGAGGGCTGCGCTCCGGCCAGGGGAGCCCCCGCCGCGCGGGGAGGCAGGGGCTGCGCTGACTCCAGGCGCCGGGCGCAGCGCAGGGAAATGCATAGTTCTCGTGTGTACATTCACTTGGCAAGACCAAAGGAAGGTTCTTTGCTATGTAGCTTAATCGCCATCTGCTTTCAAGGAAAACGTGATCTCACAGATCTATGTGAGACCAATTAACCGCGTATCTTGTGAGTTAATGGGAACTGAACAATATTTCCCAAATAAAGAATTAACATCGTTTTCATCTATTTTTTTTAAGCATTTTTTCATTTGTAGACTGTTGCTTCTCTAAAAAATGTATTGTGGACTTTGTGATTTCATGAGATTCTTATTTAAATTCTCATTAATTGAGTATTAGTGTTCCCTGCTCTGAGGTTTAACAGATATAAGCCCTAAAAAAAAAAAAAGAACAAAATCTTATTTTACATGTGGTGCATGAGCTAGATTAAAAAGTGATTCGCTTAAAATGCTGAAATTCTAGATCAGCAGAACTACTAGTTCTTTTTGCTTTTTTGGCAATAGCTTCTGTTTCGAGAACAGTGCAGGTTTGCTCACAGCTTTTGCTTCAGTTAGTTAACACTTTGGAGTCTGCCTGTTTCCCTTTAGGAATGTCTACTGCCCTGAGCAACCTTGAACACACAACTGTGATGTGCCAGACAGGACGGACTTAAAAGTGAGCAAAATCCTTAGTGTGAGTAATCTATTTTCATCTCATTTTCCATTTGTTTGTTTCTTTGTTTTCAGAGGAGAAATTGCTTTCTCTTTTGTGATACTTACTAAAACAATTGCAATTGAATGCAACTTTAACAGAGATCAGTGCTCTTTACAGATCGAAACACTATAAATATTTACTTAAGTAATTAAGTGACTTTGTTCATGACTTTAGGTTTTTATATGCTTCTAACTTTTATTTGCTTGTTAGGAAAAAGTAGTTAATGCACTTACATTATTTAGATTTTTCTTTGCGATATTATTTCAAATGTATTTATGAAAATTCCACAAAAGTATTTTTAAAATTGGAAAATATGTCAGATAATGAGGATACATAGGGAGGAGAATAAATTTATTACATTTTGCAATTGATGTTAAGAAGCACTGACTATAGCTAGTGAATCAGTCATTCACTGGGAAATGAAAAGATTCTTTTCCTTACACATGATGACTATTAAAAGTGCAAGAGGATGAAATTTGCCCTGTCTAAACCTCAGTGATTGAAAACAAGCTATTCATTAATCTGAATTACTGGAATAATTTCAGAAGAAAAACTTCCTTCTGTATGTGCAGAAGAAATTACTCTGCCCAAAGCTGGTCTAGTGCAATAACAAACTCAAGAGCTAGTGCTTAGCAAACAAATAATTCAGTAGTCCTTCTTTAAAGCCACTAGTGCAAACACATACATTTTAGTAGTTGTCTTGAACATTTTCATAGAATTTTAGGTATTAGTATACACATTTCAAATAGTTTTCCTAAGCACATTTGCCAAATCAGCAAATGCTTGGAATGTCCTCTGAAAACGACTGCTTCAAACACCTGGAGTCGGCTGGAGGTGCTCTTGAGGCTTGGTGCAGAAGCACGCGCCAAGGGTCTCACCACCGCCGCGTGTCCGTGGTGGTGGGAGCGGAGCGCGGCGGCGTTCAGCCTGTTACGGCCACGATGCCGTGAGCGCCGCGCTGCCTCCCAGCACAGGAGACCGAGGGCTGGGAAGCTCTGCGCGGTGATGCTGCTGTGCTCTCCTTTGCATCTTAAGGAGAAAAAAAAGGGCCTGTTCTTAAACTTTTGGCAAGCAGCAGCTTTTAGCTCACAGCGGAAGGAGGCACCTACCTCTGCCACAGACTGCATGGTCAGATCCAACAGGGATCAGGTACATGCAAATGTCTTCCCTCTCTTCTAAACTTTTCTTCAAAAGAACATGAAAACCCAGAAACTAGTAGGGCAGCAAGGCTGTTGCTTGTATTTCCCAAAGCGCAGCCACTTTGGAGGCAGTTTCTCACTGCACTCGTTCCTCAAACAGAAACCAATTTTCCAGAGATGTGATGCGCACAGGCCAGGTTTCAAGCTGAGCTTTTTCTCCATGTCTACAACACCTTAGTGGCGCTCGCAGCACTCCTCTGTGGTACAACGTGGAGGTAATATTAGTCTAGTCTTTCTCTTTGGCACAGTATCGTGTTCACCAGTTTTACGTAGCTTGCACACCATTAGCAATGAACTACTCACGCTCAAAGGCCTTGTGTTAGTCCTTGAAAGGACCAAACCACTTTATATCCTGACCCTGCACTTCACAGGCAAAACTCTTGCTTAAGAGCTTGCTTAAAAATGTCCAGATGACACATTTGCAGCTCAAGCTGAGCCTATATTAATGTCATGAAGTTCAGCAGTTAGCCCTTACTTGCACCTATAGATGTAGAAACGAGAGAGCAGTGTGTCTTAACCTCTCTTGGAAAGAGTTGGGAACTCTGCCAGGTGTTTGAAGCAAGTATTTTGCAGGGAATTCACATCTTATCAAGGCCCTCGGACCTCTGCATGGTCTGGGCACACATTGGCTCACGAGCCTGTGAGAGAAGAGTCTAGGAAGGCTACACGCTGGAAAGGGAATTAAAACATCATAGTCTCTCTTCCCCACTTACTGCCACTACATTTTTTTGCAGTCACTGTGGACGTACAAATTCCTACGTGTGATTTGGAAAAAGTAAAAAATTAAATGACCTCTATTTTCAATATACTGGGTAACACTTCAAGGGATTCTGTGCTGGGGCAGAGTAGTTGTTCTTTGTTTAAAGCACTGAAACTGTCACCAAAAAAAATCACAAGCTAAACTACACTCAGTAGTATTCGGGCTTTGTATTTAACATCAACAAGAGGAGGCAGGGAGCTCTTCACCAGTTCCCCAAGGAGCAAGAAGACTGCCTTTAGCAGAAGGGGAGAAGTCGGAAGAGAACAAACGGACATGGCATTTTTACCGTGGGAGCCATAGCCCACAGTACCCAGCAACCCAGATTGGAGGGCTGCTGAGGAGAGCAGAGCAGCACACGCTGCACGCGGCTCCTCAAGGATGCAGTGCGCACGCGAGCTCGGCCCTTCGCGGGACAAGGGCCTTCTCAGGCTGCCCACGATGCAGAACTGCACTGGCTTGGGCAAAACAACCTGTCTTGCTGGTAATTAAGGTAAACTGATGTGAACTTCTCTGTCAAATCTTTGCTTCATTTTAACCTGCCTTGTTAAATAAGCTTATATTTATTTAAACTCTATTATACTAATTTTTTTAAGTGCTAAATCAATTAACTAATGCAGGTTTTGTGTGTAAACAAATCAAATGTTGACTACTTCGACATTTAGTCATCTTCTTTAGTCATATTTCTTTTAAAATTATGCCTATCCATCAACATATTGATTTTACTAAGTGGTAAATCATCTCAGAAGATATTGTATTTCTCAGCATTTCATTAAAATATTGCTGATCTAAATAGTACATTTGCTATATTAAGCATTTTTTTTAAAATGCATTTTTACAAAAACATCTTCATTTTGTAGTTATTTTCTAGTTAGAACTGGATTAATAAAACTTCTTTTTGCTTAGTATATCAAAAATACACAGCCCAACAAGTGAAAATATATATAAAGTGCAATGCTGAGCAAATTAAAGATTACTAATTTTATGCCAAGTAGAAGAGTAAATGCTATCCTTCTAAAGACAAAAATTCAGAAAAAAAAGTGCTTTTCAAAACCCCTTAGATCTACCTTATCTTCCCCCAAATAAATTTGATAGGAAACAATGGAAGAACAATATATACGGGCAGATGTTCCCCTTTTGTGACTGAAGAGAGACAAGAGGATACATGCTGCTGAATACTGTAGTCTTATGCAAGCAGAGTACATCAGAAGTCCCATTTGCACGAAAAATGAGCAACTGGTGGTTTTTATTCTTTTCTCTCTCTTTTTTTCTCTTTTTTTTTTTTTGTAATTTAAGGTGACATTGACAGTGGCAGTTCCTTCCCTTTACAAGTGGTTGGCAGTCCTGGGTCCCTTTTTAAGAAACCTACTTTGCCTTGCAAGTGATACCAGTAGCCTGGATTACACAGTAAAGGGCATGTGCTCAACAGCTCTTAAATCTGCCACTAAATGATATGTCCAAAGCACAGTCCCTTGGGCAGTGCCAGAAACTAAGCCAAGATCCTCCAACAGCAGTGCAGGACGCGGCTGGGCATGTACCCACCTTCCTCACAAAACTTGAGAGCTAAGCACTCTTTTCAAGCACTCAAAGGGAGGGTTGCATTTTCATAACTCCAGTTACAGCAGAACTAGTCACACTGAAGAAAATCCACCCGTGTTACCCATGTGAGCAGTCCCACTCAATGGAGCTATTCACAGGAATAATGGCAACTCTCCTGAGAAAAAATCTAATGCTTTGGGGACTTAGATAGTGACAGTGCTATCTGCACTTCACTCTTAACTGACAAGACATATTGTCAGCCTCGTAATTAAAAAAAATAGAAGCCTCTGTAATGGATTGCCTCGGAGCAGTGCCAACATGGGAGGTGGAACATTGGTGTCTTGGCTGCAGATAAAATTCATGGGAGTTTAGCAAGGGTTGTTTATTTCAGAAAAATGCTTTTGGCTTTTCCCTCCTTTCCTCAAATTAATTAGAATTAATTCTGCTAAACTCCTTTCATCATTGAGGAGGGAAAAAAAAACTTTTTTTAACTCACAATCTGTATAAAACATGACTTTACAGGGCATTGCATTGATCTTGTTTGATTCATTGGAGTTGGTCTTGTACGGTCAATTTATTTATACACATCTAATATTAAGTAACTACAATTGTACCATCTGATCATATTTGGATTCAGATTCTTCTAAGAAGCGATGCTACATATCTGCAAGTAAAATAAGCCAGCAGGATTAAATATTCTATTATAAAACTACTAATAAAACAGTGCTGGTTACTGACAGGATGGCAGAATCTTTCCCTTATGCACACAAAATAGTGCAGTGTTCTGGCAGATGAAAAATGCCTCTCTCAAAAACATACAGTGATGAGGCTAGAGAAGTAACAGCACACTAGAACGTTTTACCTAAGCACAGAAAACAGGAGCCACACCGTAAGGTCTACTCTGCCTAACTTTAAGTCGCAAGCCTGACCCAAGACACACTGTTTTGTTCTCCTGTGACCAACTCTGAGCAATGTGTTTGGGTTTTTTGTTTTTTTAGGTCTTACCTTGCTGGCTCAAGCCTGTTTCAAATAAAGTTTCTATAAATTCAAATTTGTCCATTGGCCCTTTACCAAGAAGAAAGTCAAAAAGTGAAACAACCACACACTGTTCTGTTCAGTAGACCTGATTATTTACATTTTTAGTTAATTCTGGATTCTGAAAATAAGACAAAAATAGGGACTTGTATGTCATTCTTTAACAGCAAAAATACATGACAGCAAGAGGCAACATACTGGACAGTCTGTGCTCTATTGAAATGTCACAGTGCAGATGGAGAGGAGAAATTCCCTTAGAAATATGCAAGAGGATCCCTCAGTCTCAGTATTCAAACACTTTTCCTAATGGATCAATGAACCAACAATCCTTTTTTCACTCTTTGCTTGCCCAGCCTCTCCTCTTCAATCTGATCATGTTGTATGAAGAGATACAGATGTACAGTAGAATGAAAGAAGAAAACTCTCCATTTTAAAAGTGTTTTTCAAAATATAATACAATTTCGAGCCAATTATTGACAATTTAGGAATGTTTGTACAATTAGAATACAGATTTCAGCACAAAAAAAAGATAAAATCCAATATTTTTTTTTCTATCAAGTATTTTTTTGACATTACTGGCAATTTCAGACTAAATTATCTCCATAACCAAGGTCAATATTTTTCTTCTTTCAGTAATCCACACATTTTATAGCTTTGTATAGTTTTTTTAGGCTACTTCTTCCATGCTAGACTGCACACTGCTATTCTACGCATTTTATAATTTCCCCCCTCATCCTTTTGATTCTCACAGAATCCCAAATACTCTTTCATAGTGTATAATAAATGGCTATAAAATTATGCCACCGTTATCATTTCAGAGAGGTAATAAGAGCCCAGTGCTATAGAAGTTAGTTTTAAAAGAGTGCACATTTCATAGTGATGTACATACACACACCACCTGTTTCCATAATTTAGCCCTTTAATTATTGCACCTTGTTAATAAGGCTACTTTCTAGTTTCCTTTTCAGTAAAAGTACTAATGCTTTTTAACACTAAAGTTTATACAAAGACAACATAATTTTTGATTTAACAGTACAGTACTCCTAATTTTTTTTTTAGGTGTACTTACTTATTTCCTTGCAGTTTTAGATCTCCTGTGTACTCAATTCACTGGAAAAGCACACAGGGAATAGAGATGGAACTACATAAACTTAGATGAAGTGACCTGGTTGTCGTGCATTTTTCTGACATGCTCGGGTAAGTTCCTTTGAGTTTGATGGCAGACACAAAAGTCTTACAAATCTAAGCAATGGTTTCATATACTAAAGTATACAAATAAACTTTTCAACTCTTTCAATTTCCCTTTACAAAGCAAAAAATACAAAAAATCCCAATTCGTCTGGTCTTCTAAATACCAGATAAACTGCATAAAATCAGAAAAAGATAGATTGTCTTACAAAGTGCATATTTCAAATAAGAGTTATAATTGTATCTGGTCTTTCCAAGTCTTGTCTTTAGAAAAGCTTAAAAATGCTTTAATGAATCTGAATCTGTTATTTGATTTTGGACTACCTACTTCTATAGTAAACACATCTATTTTATGGATTATATGCATCTCTTTCTGAAAGATTTGTTGTCATCAGTGTGAGAATTATCATAATTTAATAATAATACTAAAAATTTTGATGCCATGTGCCATTTACATTTTTAGGTGCTTTTATTATGATGTGTATTTTTATTCATTTCAGTATAAATATGGAGGAATTTGGGGAACAGAGTTCCTAGCCACCACGAAAAAGATTTGATAAGGAGAAAGTAGTATGGACAAAAAAAAAATTCTTCACCTACAACTGAAAAAAATGTTGAGAACTTGCACATATATTCCTTTAAATAACAGTTAATGTATATTAATTTTGTTTTGCTGAAGCTGATATCTTCTCAGATAGGAGAAAAGTTTTGTGGTGCCATTATTGTTTTTAATATCAATGAGCACCTTGCAAAGCACAGTACTTGGTACCTGCAGGATAGCTCATTGTTATATTATTTTTTGCTGGCTACATATAATTTGATAAAAAGTAATCCAAATACAGACAATGTATATTTTCACTAAGGAATTGTGTAAACAAGAATTCTTTATATTTGCAATACATTCTGAACAGCTTTATACAAATGTATTGATGTATACTAAAATTACGTACGGTTCAAGCTCATTTTCTATATTGTTTTTATCAGTTAAAATGTCCTTTTCCTATTGAGATCTAAATAAGTTTAGTATTAAAGTAAAATCATTTTCACCAAATAGTGCTTCCTTCGAGTTTTAATAATTTAAGAAACAACATATAGATCCTTTAAATTTTGCCTAGAATAGAAAAATCTCTTAACTATCTTTCACTCAAATAGAACTGCATGTTGCATTTACAGCCCTCTTACTTTCCCTGAGGAAAATTAATATTAACTGTATCATTTTTGCTGTCTTCCCAAGGTATTTTTAATAAACATTTTAGTAACTTCTGTTTGTTTGGACATTGCACATTATATGCTAATATAGGTATAGTGCATAACAGAATAAGATAAAAACTCTAAAATCTAGTATACTATCTTTTTGAAGACTATTAGGCATAAATACAAGTTAGAAATCTTGAACTTCCTATTTGGCAAAGATAGTAAACACTGGCATTCAAACATTTTTAAGTATTAGAGTGTATCTGTAGCATGGAATTCAATCAAGAATTTGGATTTGGTCTTGAAATGCTGCCTCATTAGTATAATATTGTGTAGAATCCCAAGTAATAAGGCAAAACATATATCTGTAATACTAAATTAGCTTATCTCAAATGTAAGAGTCCAATATTGAAGGAAAAATATTCTTGGTTTTAAGATGAGTTTCAAAAAGCACAATATTGGTTTGTTACTACATTAAATTGTTCCTTGCATTGCATATTGTGAATTTATTGACCAAGTTTTTTTTTTTCTGCCAAAAGTATAGGCAATAAAATGATTTTGCTTTGTGGCATCAGAAACAGACTGACCTCTATTTTCAGGGTCTTTCTGGATTCTTACTGAAAATTGTCTGTTTAAAGCAGAAAGAACTGGGGGGGAGCATTTTATATATCACTGAATAAACTCAAAAAACTTAAAAATTGAAGTTACAAATGTTGCACTTTGATAGGAGTGAGATAGTGATGTTGGCAAAAGTACTGTACTCTCAGATGGAAAACAACCGTACAAGCAGACACTATCAACTGTAACTGTATATTCTGGTGTTTTTTTCTTTTTTGGTGTGTGTTAATATTGAGCTTTTCAGACTCAAATACCTGCAGACACATGGCTGCTTACATTTAGCAGGCACCTTCTGTATCGAAACCATCAGCTTGATTAGTTTTTGCTAGTGACTTTCTTTCCAGTTATTTTGATAAAAGTGTCATATAATTCTTCTGAATTTAGACTAGAACAAAATCTCCACTATGATGTTTTGTAATGGCCAACAGTTATCTACCAGATAAGGATTAAATCCAACACTCATAGGTCTCACCTCCAGCCTCGTATGGCCTCACCTATAGTTGATGCCAGCGGGTGGCAGTGCGTGGCAGAGCACGGGAACCCATTCAGACTGTTGCACTGCAGCAGGATGAATGCAAAAAAAAAGCAGCACCACCCAAAAAAATGGGTCTGGTACAAGGAGGGGGTCAACATGTGGGATACTGCCTAGAGCTGGAATCCATTTTTGAGTGTGTGTCCAACCAGCGCTCTCTGCTACAGCCTTGCCTTCCGCTGTGTAGCTGCTGCTCCCTGACCTTAAAAGATGTGGCGAAGGGTTGAGAAAGGGTATGGATGTTACAGAAAGCAGGTGCAAGGAATTCACACCTCACCTGAGAGCTAATGCTCCTCGCAGGCCAGGGACTTGTACAATGTGACGCAGCAGACAGGCATTCTGCACAGCTTGCCCACGCAAACAGGCCTCCCGGGCCAGCCTTCTTCAATAACGGATGCCAGCTGGGATCAAGCAAAAGGGACTGTAAACAGGCAGATTGCAGTGGAGAAGTTTTTGCTCGCTTTGCATCTTGTGTATTCATTTACACCTGTGCAAGGCACTAGGAAATTAGGCACGTTGTTTCAGGTGGAAATAATTTTATAAATAAGATGATCAAAGTACTTAAAGACCAATAATTGCTGCTTCACATAGAAAAAATTTTAAAATTCTTTCTGAAAATTCCCATTTCTTAAATAATTTCCTTTTCCAGGTAATTTTTTGGGGGAAGTGGGAAAAGTGGGGTGGTTACAGCAGGAAGAATCCAAGAAAAAATATATGGGACCTACGCTTTTGATAACAAGTCAGATACCAATGTTGGCAACTTCTATGACTAGTAGGTGGTCAAAACTAATATGACTAAATGGATCCTTCCATTTTTGTATCTTAGGGAACAATTCTGTCCTTGGACATAAATGAGCAGACGTCCAAAGACCTGTAGCAACATCGGCACTTCTAAACGAAGTCCCTTCATTCCTTCCGACTGCTTTGGAGGCGCAGACAAGGACCTGTATCTTGCAGAGCAACAGCAGCGATCAGCTCTGGAGCGCACTCGTCGGGGCAGACGAGCCAACAGTACTGCAACATAGGGCAGTTCCCGAACCGAAGATCTCAATCCAGGCAGCCGCAGGGGGCAGTGCTGCCACCCCAGGCCCCAGCTGAGACGTGGTGGTTCGTGGGCCCGCTGCCCACAAATCAAAATGCAACTGCAGCCCTAAGATGCAAATCTGACTCCGTATAGACTGCACTGATTAAATTTGTGTAAAAATGCTGACAATTTAACTTTCACCTACCCAGGTTTATGCTAGACAGAATATTTTCTGCCCTTAGTTTGTTAACACAAACCTGCTACATGTTTTGATAACTTGTAACTTTGTGGCTATATTTAATCCAAATTCAAAGGGTAAACTAGTCTGGCAACAAAACGTTGTTACGTAACCACTAAAACTATGCTAACTCCCTTTTACCAGAAAGATTTTACCTTTTTGTGCAGAAATTTATCAAAAAGAATTTTATTAGATTAATTTGTAAAGTGCCCTCTGGGAAGGTGCTCATGATGAAAAAATATACAGAAAAATATACAATCGAAA
>JAUBNY010001036.1:5663986-5680121 GCA_032275445.1 Crypturellus soui
AGGGAACAATTCTGTCCTTGGACATAAATGAGCAGACGTCCAAAGACCTGTAGCAACATCGGCACTTCTAAACGAAGCCCCTTCATTCCTTCCGACTGCTTTGGAGGCGCAGACAAGGACCTGTATCTTGCAGAGCAACAGCAGCGATCAGCTGTGGAGCGCACTCGTCGAGGCAGACGAGCCAACAGTACTGCAGCGTAGGGCAGTTCCCGAACCGAAGATCTCAATCCAGGCAGCCACAGGGGGCAGTGATGCCACCCCAGGCCCCAGCTGAGACGTGGTGGCTCGTGGGCCCGCTGCCCACAAATCAAAATGCAACTGCAGCCCTAAGATGCAAACCTGACTCCGTATAGACTGCACTGATTAAATTTGTGTAAAAAAGCTGACAATTTAACTTTCACCTACCCAGGTTTATGCTAGACAGAATATTTTCTGCCCTCGGTTTGTTAACACAAACCTGCTACATGTTTTGATAACTTGTAACTTTGTGGCTATATTTAATCCAAATTCAAAGGGCAAGCTAGTCTGGCAACAAAACGTTGTTACGTAACGACTAAAACTATGCTAACTCCCTTTTACCAGAAAGATTTTACCTTTTTGTGCAGAAATTTATCAAAAAGAATTCTATTAGATTAATTTGTAAAGTGCCCTCTGGGAAGGTGCTCATGATGAAAAAATATACAGAAAAATATACAATCGAAAATCAAAAAAAAAACCCTCCGTAGCAAAGAAGTGAAAATAGGAGGGGAAAAACAAATAGGGAAATACCCTAAGTCTAAAAATGGTGAAATTAATTATGAAACTAGTCTTGGAGTGTTTGCAAAAGAACGTGGGGAAAGCCAGCACAAATATCTTTGAAAAGATTCAGATTTTCTATGTTCCCCCAAGGTAAATACACAAACAGCAAACTCAGTGTTTTAAGATGAAATTACTACTAATTACTACTAATTACAAGGTATTTTACTATGGAAATCAAAATAAGAAAACATGCAAAGAAAACCCCACATTTTAGTAAAAGGAAAGGTAATAAAGCAATGGCTACGTATATCCACCAAAGTTTAGTTTCTTTTATAGTTACAAACAAAATTGTTTTCTCTTCCCTGTTAATCCCAGGTTTTTTACATATGCACATATGTATGTACATGTATTCTGGGACCTTACTAGATTTCAAAGTCTCTTCTTTTTCTTTTTTCCTTTTACATGGCTTAGCACAATTGGGCATAAAATCAAGTCACTGGGTGCCTGCAAGCACATCTGGCCACTTGTGCATGTAAATTGCACAATTTGTGAGCAACTGGGCTAGCATACCCAAATTGGGCATTTGATTGCCCAATTAACTTGCTCAAAAAGAAAAAAAAAAAGATATCATTTAGAAGCTCCTATTATATATTTTACTGCTTAGCACTGATTTCAGAGCGCGTGTTCTAAACAACTGCTTCATCAATTTGTGCTTTTCATGTGAGCATGAGCTGAAATGCACACTTAGTAAAGCTATCAAGTGAACTTTGGACCAGATTTTAGGAAGCTGTTTAGGTAATTAAAGTCCCCTTATTTCTGTGAGGATTAGGCAGCTTACATAATAAAAAAGAAATAACTAAAATTGGGTCTGATTTCAGGTGTTATGAAAAAGAAATCTAGAAATCAGTACGCCTGCATGCCTCTAATAATAGGAAAATTTTGGGGTGGTTTTCTTGGGTGCCTTGTTTTGTTTAATGGACAAGGACTGATTAATGGTATACATTCATATCCTAAGAAATTCTCATCTTATTTTTCCACTAAAACAACAATTAATGGGAATTCTGTATCAGCTGGAACAGAATACCAGGTATAGATTTTCTATTGGACAAAGATACAAAGTATCCAAACCTATCCAAGTACTGTCAGTATAAAAACATAATAATTCAGTCATCAAAATGAGCTAAGGAATGTAGTTCTACCATGTTGTGGAAAGGGGGCACCTTCTTTTCTCTAGCAATTTTTTTGTACATAATACATGTTAGAACTTTAATGGAAAAAACCCACAAAACTGAGCAAACCATCAATTTAACAACATTCTCTCAAACAGGAGAAAAGGAAACAACAGCAAAACTGCTGGGCTGGATCATGTCCCTGCATAAATCTTTCTTATATCCTAATGGCTGCGTTTCCCAGTTCTTTATAGGGCTTCTGCAGCAATAGATCAGCTGGTCCAATTGTTAATCCTCCTTATAAAAGGGGACGGTGTTAAGAAAAGCTATTGGACCCCAATTATATTCTTATGAGTTTCAATCAAGGATCAGTGGATTTCTTCCCTCAACTTCTGTGTGACAATATCTGCCGGTGACTTTCCATTGCTGCTTTTCTTCCTCTAGAGGATCAAAATCCAATTTGGTACTTAAATTATTTTGTTCCACTCTACCGGTCTGTGTCTGGTTTAAAAATTTTCCAGAAACATTGTTTGTCCTTTTCTTGTGAACTCAGACTTTCCTCCTGTAAACAAACAAAAATGCAACTCCTCCCCACATCCCCCTTCCAGAAATACCATATAACCATGATCATTCATATTCAGAGAATTATTTAGCAGGCTCCAGTCTTGGTATAGCTTTTGTGGAGTAAACTGTAGCTTATGTAACTTTGAAGTGTTTATTATAAAGCTTTCAAAAAAAAAAATCTTCGTTCCAGGAAAAGAAGAATTGTTCAGTTTTGCTAATACAGATGTTCACAACACAGGGACTGAAATGGTTAAAAAGGATCCAAAGGAGCAAGTAGTTTCATAGAGTTAGCAAAAAATTAACATTTTCCTTTCTTTTACAGAAAAACACTAATAGCTGCTCTTGTTTCAACACTTAGTAGGACAGAATTTTGTTACGTGTTCTTCATTTTTTTTTAATCATTTTTTGCTCTATTGCTCCACACAGGTTTTGATTAGTGCTTCTCCTTGGCTACAAGTGCTTCACTTTGACATACAAAGCTCTTCAAAAATAAAAAAATAAACCAAAACCAAACACCACATCGCTGGCTGGAAAACAGGAAGCGATACAGTGCAGCTGCAGCAACCTGGTTCTCCTGCTGTCCTGCCCCATTCCCAAATCCCAGTCTTTAGTCGATGAACCTTTGGCAGGCCTTCTTCCAGCGGCAGGCAGTGCACCACATATCTCTGTTCTCCATCCCATAGACCTTCCGACATTTTTTCCCCTCCCCTCTAGGCTTCCTGTCAGAGAAAAAGGGAAGCTCATTAACAAAATGCTCCGGTGGCTGCATCACCCGAATGCTCAGGGCGGTGAGCGAAGACAGAGCAGAATGGAGGGAACTCCGGGGTTTCAAAGGGATTCTGCTGGACCTGCTCCTCTCTTCCAAGGCTCAGCCCAATAACATACAACTGGCCGCAGCCAGTGACTCACCCTTAGGTAGAAATAACCTTACTTTAGCCCCATAAATGCCCAGGCATAGCTGATCATTGCATCCGCTCTGCAGTGCAGTCCATGTCACATCAGACAAAAGCGCTCTCCGCTTTGGAGCTGTAGTACACGCATTTTGCTCTGAGCACGTATTTTGCTCTGGTCTCATACAGACTCTGTCTCATACGGTAGCTATACAAAAGAGGGGGAAAACTGCTTAACTCTTAAGTTTGTAAGTCCTTACTGCATGGTTTACTTTGAGCTTACCTGTAAACAGACTGGAAAAAAAATAGGTTAGAAACAAGCTTTAAGCCTTGTCTTCAGCTGCAACACCTTCATGGGTATTCCTTCCCTTCCACCTCCAAGTCAGGAAGGCAGGGAGCATTTGCTTTTAAAGCTAGACAACTGTCATGTAATCTGTTGTATAACACATACTTAAAGTTCACAGGAACAGTTCAAAAAATGATCAAAGTAACTGTAATTTTTTTTTTTTTTTCCATTCAACATGTAGCCAATCAGCAAACTTGCTGAGAGGCAGAGCTGCAAGGAGCAATCAGTGATCCTAACAGCAGCGTTAAAGTTAGTCCTGGCATCTTTAAATCAAGAATAGAGATAAAATTGTTTTATATCTGTATTAAACACTGCACAGCACAGAAAGGGATGGGAATCACCTGGGGATTACTCTGCTGCATACACAGGCACATCATTAATGGGCGCAATCCATTAACCAGGAAGATGATAAATTCAGTTTGTAGCACATGTAATAATACAAGAGAGATTAGGAAACTGAGAAGTGTAAAATAGTCCTTTTGCACTTTGGTTGCTTTTTAGGATAAAGTCCCTTCAAGGACCATGAGAAATTAAGAATCTCTTTGCTATAAGCAAATGAGCATTGAAATTAGATTTTTTTTAACATAGTTATTTGAACAATGTTTTTTTCAAGTAGACTCTGGTTATCTTTAATAGAACTGAATGTAGCCTATATCAAGGAAGACAAGGCAGAAAGCTTTGTTTTTACACAATTTGATATAAGAAATGTTTTCATAATTAAACTGAAGTCAGGGGCTACTCTGAGTTAATGGTGATGCACACACAGGATATCTTGGCCTCTCAGGAAAAAAGCGAAGCCATATAATGAAGCTCAGGATTATTCAAACTAGAATGGTGGATCTGGATAACATCCATTTACACAGAAATTTATATCTGCACCTGAACTCCAGATTTTTCTGGCACAGTTCCTGGGGTTTTATTCATAGTCTGCCTTTTGTACTTCTCAACAACTCAATTTTCCCCAGATCTTTAGCTTTGATGGTAAATGGAAAGGGAAATAGGTCTCAAATACTTATTCTGAAGAGATTTAGTACGAATCTGCCTGACAACTGGAATCACAGCTAGTGCTGCAGTTCTCCTGGTTCTCTGGCCACTGACACCTTATTTACTAAATAACCTCTAAGTTCTGAAGCTGCTGAAGCCAGTGGGTGCTAATGGTCCCGTACCTCAAGCCAAATGCTACTCTAGGCGGTGATGAAAGAACTGTGTGGGACTGTTTCTGCTCTCCACTCCCTGCGAGACGGTTATGAGTTGGTGAGACCTGTCAATACAGACAAAAAAAGCTGCTTATGAAGGACATACAGGTATGAATCAATATAAACACACTTTTAATTCTTTGGTAGCAAAACTTCTGCTGGTAATCACAAGTAAACAGAATATTCTCTAGAAAATGCAACTCATGATGCATGGTGGCAAAGATATCCAGAGAAGGTTATTATATATCTAGCAAGCATAACTAAGCTGGGAATCTATTTGGAAATATATTCTTTTAGCATTAGGTACCTTATCCTAGCTCCTTTTCATTTCTTTGAACTTTCAAACATCCAAATAGAGCAAAGTAAAATAGAGACCATCATTATTTCAGTTTTGAGGAAAGACAGAAAATGCATGCATTCATTGTTTCTGTGAACTCTGGATAGTTATTACTAAACTCTCTCCCAATTCAAGCAGAGAGAAAGGCTTGAGAAAAGAAACACCAGCCTGTTCTTCAAGATTCATACCAATAACTCTCTATGAAATAAAGAGATTTCACACGTGGTTCTAGTACATGACTTTGTATTCTTTATAAAGATAGCAGCTTTGGAGAGGGAGGTTGCTACAGGATGTTTTAAATGCATCCCCCAGGGATGTAATGGGAGTGCAAGACGGTCCTTCTGATCAAGGTTGCCAAAAAATGTACCAAATAGTTTCTTCTTCTCTGCACTCAAAATCTCCTCACCTTGTTTTCCCTTTCATGAATGCTCCTGAATGAGTAGAGTACTTTGCTCCTTTCAAATTTTCCAAATAAGCTTTCTAGAGAAGTTTGGGGGTAGGCAACATAATTCAACTGGTAAAAAAGTATAAAGCTTGGCCTTAAATAATTCCTGGATTATTTGCTGCAAAGGGCTTATTTTGCTCCTGGGTGAAGGCCATAACCACCTAACAACTAAATCACAGGAAGAAAACATACTTAGGAACACTATGTTTTTGACATATACAGAATGTCATTTTGCTTGCTGACAAATACAGCAATCATTGGCGCACGGAAGGGACTGTGCGCTGCGCGGCCAGTGATTGCAAATACTGTCATAGTTCCTTGTATAACTATGACTATTCACTCCTGCCCTTTTGAAGTTTGATGACATCTTCCTGGAAGAACCGGAACTGACCTGACTTGAAGACAGTTGTTGAATGTGCTTTGAGCTTAACTATCTACTTTACAGGTACTTCACAGTAAATAATAATAATAATAATAATAATAATAATAATAAACAACTAGTATTTGGCATGCTTTCATGAAAGCATGACAGCAGGCATGCTTTCAACTGTTACTCTCAGCTGGAAACTACAGAAGCTTCTGAATTAGCTGCCTGTAAAGCTCACACTAATAACACACTGCACAAGTTTTCATAACTTGAAAGTTGAAACAAATTTCCTCTTTCCTCGCCTTACTCTTATTTTATACACTCACAGACCAGACCAGCTCCTTTTGTTCTATCATTCCTCAATACTGAGAGCAGCCTGTTGTCTGCAACAAACCCCAGATCCTCTGCAGTCTTTACTTTTAAGGTCAGTGCCCTCCACCAGACACCAGGGATTATCTAAGTTCCCTTTTTTTTTCATGTGTTTTGCACAATTAAAACACCTGATCTGAAAAGGGCCCAATAAATGGCGTGCACAATGATATATGATTACCCTGTGTTTCAGTCAATCCTTCAGTCATCCCAAAAATAGATCACCAGTTTTAACTTTATATTTTTATTCCCAGATCAGTTATGAAAATGCTTAAAGTATCGGCCCTACCATGGAGGTAATGCTGCCTCAGTGAAGAAGATTCTCAGCTAACTACTGCTTCTCCAGGTCTGATTGCCAGAGCTTAATTTGCTTAGTATGTGCTCTTAGTATATGTACACTTTTATTTGAAATACCTGCTGCCTTACAAAATCGACATGTTAGACTTGTGCAGCTGCCTTTCTGCGCCAAACCTGTAATATCCTTAGACTGGTGGTATAAGGTTTGTTTGACAAATTCTGCTTTACATAAAAGCATGTTGATTGACATGATTTTTCTATCCTTTATCAACTACTTACCTTGTTTTACTAAAGAATGATAGAAACATAGAAGATAAATGCTTCCTCTTTTTAATATTGGCAAAGCAGTAACACTTTTCTAGTCTTTGGCATTTACCACACACTGCAGTTTTTTAGTAGCTATCAGCAACCACAGATCTCAGTCAAAACTGCTATGGCTCTTGAACATTTTAACCCCTGGAGAGTTTGAATACCTATAACTACTACCTGTTATTTAACATATTCCTCAGCTCTCTTTGCACCATAGTATTATCCTGATTACTTCCAAACGCAGAATCAAGCTGAGTAGTAGCTGTTCCCTGTCTGAGACAGTCTCCCCCCACCATACTCCAGGGAGGCCCTGATTTTGAGCTTTAGCAGTTTTTAATGCCCTTTGCAACAGGTCTAAAAATATACCAGTTTGCTATACTCCTCTTTACCACATGCATAAGAGGAAGGCCTTAGAATACAATCCTTCACCTTGGAGACTTCACAATTGCAGTGGTGTCTATGCAGAGAACTAATGTGAAATGACACGTTTGCTAAAATGGAGGACTTAGCAGTTTCAGTTATAGTTCCGAGGGGCAAGGAACTACAGGGACAGTAGCAGAACCAACAGTCAACCTTCTCTTGTATCTGAAAAACTATACTGGAAGAAGGGTAGGACAAAGCATCAATTCCCAAAGTAGGTGGGAAATAACCTGTGCATGACTCAGAGCACAAAAGTTAGGGACTCTTAAGGTACCCCTAACTTTCCTACTTGATAGCTAAAGACTGTCAAATCTGTCATCTGTCATCTGGTTAGACGTTGAGATTATCTCTGAGTAGCTGTCTAGGCTAACTCATATGGTTTCTAATTTAATCCAATCCAGGCTGATTGATACTGAATCTGCTTCTGACTGAATCCTGCTTTAGGTATTGCATGTTCAGAGCAGTTTAGGGACTTGCTGAGAAGCATATGCAACATTCCTAAAGGCATTGATGTGTTGCCCTGCAAAAGACTGCCCAGAAGTGAGGACTTAATGGAATTCACAATATGTGCCTGAACACCTACATTCCTCAGACAGCAAGTGGGCAGAGCTCAGTGTCACTAGGATTCAATGTCTGCAGTCATGATGTGGAGGCACCAAAGATGAGTGTCAAAAAAACAAAATAAAAGAAGAATGTTGCAAGCAGTGCTGTTCACCCTTGCTCTCTGAATTCCCCGTTGTTTTTACAGCCATGCCTTGAATCCCAGGGAATATGAGCACAAAGAATCTCACGCTCTGTGCTCAGGGCAGGAACTTACAGCCTGCTGAGGACAGATAAACCTCAGGTGAGGAGGAGGACATGATCCAGCAAAGCTTCCCTACAGTACAGAAGTTATTGCACTCAGCGTACTGCTGGGAAGGACAGTGCCCTGATTTTACAATGCAGTATTTAATTTACTTTGAAACTGGAGAGATGTAACATGCATTTAACATTCAGTGATTTAATATCATTTTGCATTTACACCCCTCACTTACTGCACTTAATTTGTTATTGAAGGCAAGCCTTTGTAATTCTTAAATGATCTCGCAGGTGACAGAATAGTGAAATGTGTGAGAATTTTGAAGATTCTGATTTTTTTTTCAGCTAAACAGCCTTACAAATGCTGCTAGACACAGATATAAAAACAGCTTATATGGCTCTCCAAGCTACCAGGGATAGCTAATTCTGCTGTCATCACTGCTTTCTGTATTTTCATATTGGGATTATTTTTAGATTGTACTTAAAGCACTGGTATCATGATATAACTCTTAGAAAGTGATTTAGCATTTCTTAAATTCTTCTGAGAACTCTCAGTTATATAGCTACAGATCGATGTTACTGCTTGAACAAGTAAACTCAACATGTATGTGTCTAATTCTGTCCTCTTCAGTTGCTGATTTACAATGTTACTAATTGCATTTTTAGATTCCCAGCACTATTGGCACCAATTTCTACTCCACAAAAGGAGCCAGTTTCATAATCACTTGGTATCAACCCCATTGTTGTGAAATCAAATCCCTGAAGAACTGTATGGATGGTGTGCTCCGTCAGGGTGCTCTTGTTCAAATTGCTGCCAGCATGATGTCCTTCACCGCTAGTTGTTCCTTGATGGAATTTAATAAATATTCATTGGCAGGGTGCAGTGTAATTGATTCAGCCACTCTCATTTTTTAGCAGTCCTGCAGGATACAACAGCCTCTGCAGAAAATCTCCAAGATTTGCCAAAGGTTGACAGTAAGAAGCTTTAGAGATTCACTTGGTGAAGAAAAGAGAGGGGAATAGTAGCTGTTATCATCATGTCTAATATTCACAGTCAGGAGGGAAAAAAGTTATATGGTTCTTTGGAAGAGTAATGTGCCTTATGTAACACACTGTAAAAATTCATAAAGTGTAATTTTAAATGAAGGGCTATGATATCGAGCAGGTTTATAGTCAGAGAATAATTACTGTTATGCTGAAAAATGTTTTCCAATAAAAAAAACAGGATATACCTTATGCATATTTATTTCTATTTAATGAGTTACATTCATGATTAACATCTACCAGATACCTCATCCTTTTGAACTCCTCAGAAAAGTTTTTAACTGCCATAACCATATCCACAGCAATATTGTTTTATTATATTTAAAATTATGGTAAGCCTGTACTTAAGTAAACATTGTATCTCTGCAGTCCTGTTTGTGAAATTAGGCCTTGTACACTAGTTTTTCTGTATAAAATGTCAAAGCTGACATATAACACATATCTAACACTTCATTCAAAAGTTAGCAAACTGTAATATGCAGTACTATCAAAATGCAGCACGTATTAAATGCATATCTGCTGTAAAAAAGTATAGAAATGTCTACTGTTGATAGAGGCTTCACGAATGCCGCCTCCTGGAATGAGAGTTAGCATTTCATTTTACTGTTCCTTCCCATTGCCTTTCAAATGTACTTTGCTTCCAGAGTTCAGAGTTGGACACCAGCACTACTGCCTGATCCCAGTTAGCCAGATAGCATTAACCATCACCTTGCTGACAGTTTTTTCAGTAATCCTTTAGTGGTACAAAAAAGGGATATGCTGGGTCAGGCTCTGCATCTACCAGAATGTCCTTTTGCAAGCATATAGCTTTAAAAATACATACATATATATATGCATATTTCCAATTCTTTGCTTGTACACACTGATGTCTTCAAAAAAAAAAAAAAAAGAAAGAAAGAAAGAAAAAAAAAAGTAACTACATTGAGCTCAAGAGACCAGCAAAGAAATGTTACAATCAGTCATGCAGGTAAAGTGGGGCATAAGTCAGTTAATCTGATTTCTTCTGTACCTGTTACATGAATTTTACATCTACTATGAGAGAATTACTGTGAAAAAACAAAAGTTCTAAAAACTGTTTTGTTTTTTATTTGTCATTGACTTACTGGAATGCCGGTGAAGGTAACTGGAGGCGACTGCCAAGAGATGCTAAAGCTACTGCCATTAGGAGTGAATTTTGTTGACCCTGGAATGTTCACCGGAGGAGTGGCCTGTTTGGAAAAAAAGTATTATTCCAGTAAAAAGAACCATTCCTCTTCCAAAGCATTTCAAAGGATCTTCCACTCCTTGAAACTGTAAATCTACAAGAGATCTTCAGAGGTGAAAAGCTTCGGTGCTGGTAGTGACAAGCATTCTGCCCTCTTCCTCAGTAGATGAGGCAGTAATGAAAGACCATCTTTATATCTTGCTTAGAGGCAGACCATAAATCTTCTGAGAATTCACATAAAACCCTTAAAATCTTTATCTGATAAAATATATGAACTCAAGCACCATATATATATTTAAAAATATCTTATATTTTTAAATAAAAAACCCAGGTAACAGAAAAAAAAATATTACAAATGGTCTACTGCTCCATAAGGCAAACAAGGAAGCTGATGGCAACTGGTTTTACTAACTAAAGATTGGATGGAGAGAGTTCAGGGACAACAGGTTTAACAATCAGCAATGTTTGACCAATTTCTATTTACCACATAAATATACTTTTAAAATATCCTAATTAAAACAGCCTTCCCTAATAAAAATAGAGCAGTAGCTCTTAAAAGACCAAGAGAAATCAAAAATTTGAAAATTGCTATGGCACTCAGAATTCTTGTTTTCTTTCCATCTCGGCTGTAACACCATGATCAGATCACGGAGTGTCTTTCATCCAATGTCTTCCCCAAGCATTCTCACTGGGCTCTGAGCCCTCCTCCTTCTTTCCTTTCTTTCACAGCACATCTTTTAGAATATAGATTTTTTTTTTATTTAGCAGTCAGGAAATTCATAACTTTGCACTTACCCTACTTAGCAGAAGTATGAGCAGCCGGTAGGAGCAGAATGGGCTTTCTTTCAGGTTTTATGAGTCAAGCTCTTACCACAGAAAACACTTCTTGGTTTAGATTTACAGTGAACTCCCTCTTAAGAACGCGCTTTCCTTCCATCCCTCAGTTGCCTGTGGCTTACAATAACATGATACATTTATTTAAGAATTGTTTGTGTTCAAGACTGCTCGAGTTGTCGCTCTGCTTCACAGAACAGACTGCTTCCTTGAACAGCTGCATGAAGTAGGAGTGATGACAAACTACAGTTTGATGGTCCCCGCTAAAGATAATCTTTAGGGTAAACAAGAGCTGAAGCAATTCCCTGGAGTCCCTCCAAGGAAAAGAAACCAGAACCACCAAGTGGTTGTGCACAGAACATGCTGTGCTGTCGGGCCTGCAGACAGCTCTGGGAGAATCCATACTAACACATGACCTTCTCTAGGAAGCAAATGTCCCCCGAATTCCCTAAAACATATGGGCCTCACTGAAAGGCACAGAGAATAAAGAAAGCTCCAGATAGCACCAGTAGTGTTGACCACAGCTCCCTGTAAATGGGATCCAGGGAAAGACACTCCTGCCAGAAACAGCTCCTGGCAGCTTGGTAGGAAGTGAAGCAGAGCTTCCATTCAGCATCCCACTGGGATGTAAGTTCAAAGCCAGGGTCAACACAGCTACTTCCTCAAGCATTTCAGTGAGATCTACAAGGCAAACCCTCCATGCTGAAAGTGGCCACCTACACCTGATCTGTAGCTCAGTTTAAGAGGTACAGACACTAGTTTCAAAATAAAATGCAAAGTATGAGAAATTTAAAATGGGTTTAATTGCCATTGCCTAAAACAACATGGTGCTTACCAGCAATATCCTTTATAAGAAATAGCATTTGATTCTCTTTTTCCTCTTCTCATGTTTGTCCTCTCTTTGTCTTCACAGCCATACTATCCTCTCTAATTTTGGTTGTTCCAGCATAATCTTTCTTTGGTTTTCCTCCACTGTCATTTTTTTTCCTTACTTATCACAGTTCCTTCAAATTATTCACCTAAAATCTTTTCTCAACAATATGACTTCATCTAACAAAAAAAGAGACAGGACTTGTTTGTTCATTTCTCCCTTACTCCTTTCTTACTTCAAGTCTTATATTTGCAATTTTCCAGCCACGCTGCAAATACAAACCAACAAATTTGTGAAGGATTTCTGTGATCCAGTCATGGCTTTCACATATTTTTTTTTTCTATTTTAGTGGGAATTCTGGGATGGACATTATCTGGCCTCCTTTATCTAAGTTAAGTTCCTTAAGTTTTGCATTTGCCTCAAGTCTCACTGAAATAACTAGCTTGTGGAGCTAAAGGGCTTCTGACATAGGCTTTCACTGAACTTCTTCATAGACGCTGCTCCGTTTTGCAAGGACAACCTAAATGTTAACTAGAGCAGGGATCGATGTCCCACTCTGCCAACATGAATGTTTTATACAGTGACTACAGGCATAGTCACTTCTCTCTGATTAAATGTAACGGCTAGGCCTCAGGCACATGTAGTCTCATCTTATGGGATACCTCAATCCATTTCAAGCTGCTGAAGCATCTAAATTGGGACTTCCTTCATCAAGTACTTTACCCAAAAGTTGAAAGAAAAAAAAAAAAAAAAAAAAAAAAAAGGAAAGGGCTGGCATTTTTTTTTCCTTCTCTGTGAAAAAGTAAGCAAGTGCCCAAATTGCAGGCAGGAGTTTCAAGCCAAAGACACTTCCCAGAAGCCTGGAGTTGGTGCCTTGTTCTCTGAGAGGCAGAGCACAGAGCCCTCCACCCTCAGTCACCCCCCACCCTAGGTTGACACACTACCTGCTGCAGCTCCCATCAAAGGTACTAAACTCCAGCCATGCCCTCTGCAGTTCCTGGGAGCTTAAAAGAAGCCTGTGAATTCTTTGTCCTCTTAAAAAGTCTAAACATTTTTGTTGTACACCTGAAATACTGTACACAATGCTGTATGTGACGGTTATAGTGTCTGATAAATTTTAAGAGGGTTCATTTCTCTGGTGCATGAGCAGGTCATGGACCTCACTACTTCAAAGCCTCTGTTCTTCTTTTCTCATATGGTATCCAGACCAAAATATGTCAGACTTTACTGCACTTTTTTAATTAATGCTTTCTGTCTGAACTTAATTTGGAAATGTTTGGACCCTTGGATCAGATTGGCTTTTCACCATTTTCAGAGAATTACGTCTGAGTAGGAGGATACCTTGTATGCTTTTTCATTTTTCCTGCTGTACTTCACATATGCAAACCGACATCTTATACTGTACAAGTAAGGGAAATGTTCCTGGCATTCCTCGGGAATTTTCCTACAGAAAGATCCAGCACAAGTGGGGCTGAAACTAAAACTCTAGAAGGGATTCAGCAGGCTGAATGTGGCTGTTTACAACACAGAAGATTGCATCTGAGCATATCTTTCCTTGCAGTCAGTGCAGAACTACCTGAATTAGTGGACTATACTGCAGGTTTAGTCAGTGGAATATAGTACAGAGCAATCCTTTCTACCTTTCAAGAAAGCTCCAGTGTGTGGTTGGAAAAACAGCACCAAGTCCACTGGTTAAAGTCCTAAGTACACTGCTTATGGACCACTAAGTCCATAAACAGCTAGCCTGGAAGGGGACATCTCAGTTTAAGTGAGACGAACCTTTCGGTTGTCCCACAAACCTTGTTAACCCATGGAAAATAGACTTAGCTTTTTAAAATAAGAGCATAATCATTAGGCATTTGCTAATATATTAATGAGGTCAGTATGACCAATTCAGTTCCCTCTCACTAGCATTACCTGGTAAGCATGGTCCGTGTGTACGAGGTAGAGGTTGGTAGGAGCTGAGCGGCTCAGAGGTGTCATCAATTTAGTCTCAGTTTTGGCACAGGGTGTTTCAGGACGGATTGCGTCTTGGGTGGGGAAGGAAGGAGGAGATGCTAAAGATGAAGAGACTGGAGAAAGACTGCTTAAGCCATCAGCTACTGAGTCTGTATTGAGCCTGATTTCTGTGTAGTAAAAATCCTCCTCTCCATCGCTGTAGTCAGACTCCCCTACACGTCTGTTTCAAGACAAAGAATAAAGGATTGACTAAATGAAAGTAAGAACCCTAAGGTGAATTTTAACATGACCAAACTTACTCATACTGTCAATAAATTAATATTCCTAGTTTCAACCCTACCTGCTTTATCAGCATTCTGAATGCAGAGAAGGTGAGAAAAAAAAGAAAATCATCTAGTCTTTGCAAAAAAAATGTAGGAATTAGATTTTTTTTCTCTCTGTGTCATTCTTGATTCTTCTTCGACCTTGGACTAGATATTTAACTTCTATGTTTGAGCTGAAATTTCCACAAGTAGTTACTTCTCACTCCTAACTATTGAAGCTAGTAAGAATCTCAAAGCACTTTGACTTCAGAAATGACAAAGCAGCCACAGAGATACTGGTAAAGATGGCAAACATGGGCAAGATATTCTTCAGGAATATAACAGCAAATAATATGTAATCTCATCATAGGTTACTAACTAAACATAGTCATGGTTATGGTTCCCTGTAACTTTACTTAGCACAAATAAAAAAGTTTGCCAGAGAGCAGTCTCAGCATACGACCCGTTCGGACACAGAGAAAGGACATATAAGGACTACCAGAATGGTGGTTCCCAGTAGGCTACACCCTACCTGGAAGTCTCAGATAACTCACTACTTTGACACACTCCCAACCCACGTGACTGACAAATATAAGAAATTTCATCAGAAACTGAGAAATCTGAGATGGAAAGGACCAAGACAGCTCACGTCCCTGACAAAAGAGGGCCTCTTACCCAAGGTGAATAGTCCGTATATGTTTCTGAATCCCTGCAGCTGTGCTCAGTACCTTTCCACAGTTCTTCCACAGGCATTTGAACATCACTTTCATCGAGTTCTGAAAATTGCAAGTAAAACAACATAGTCTTCTTAGTTGCACAGAGGAAGAAAACCAAATCAAACCAAATCAGATAAACAGTTACGAAGAATCTTGTTTTATCTGTACTTGAAATCAGTCTAAGCCCAGAGCCTCTGAATCTGAGTATATAATCATGCAGTATATCTGTTACAGTATAATCTTTTGGAACTCAACAGGAACAGCTTGTGCCAAGAATTTACCTCCCTCTAATCTTCTTCCATGCCTTTTTACTTTGCAAGTATCAGTTTCTGTCTTCCCACAAAAGGATCTAGATGACATAAAAATGTTCAATAGGCATTTGGAGTCTTATTCTCAAGTAACGGCTATTTGGGAAGCCACTTAACACAGGATATCCTCCTAAAGCAAACAGAATACTCCAAAGGTTATTTTTGCTCATGAATTCCCAACACAGAAAAGATACAGTGTCATACACCTGTAGCTTCTGCTATAACAACGGACAATATTCACCCAAAGTGCAGGCAAAACCTGCTTTTGTTACATTCAGAAGTTCCCATGACCCTCACTTAGACATAAGAATTTCACCTGGAATTTTTGGGGACTTTTTTTAAAGAATGCATGTATATTCTCAGTATAATATTCTTTTGCACATGTAGTTTAACTGGCCTAAACTGAGTGATCATTGATTCAAAGCACAGAAAACAAGGCTGTAATCAGTTCCACCCTCAATATTTTGAAAGAGCCTGGAGAAAACTAATCAATAATCTGATTCAAAGCACAGTATGTGATAGCAAATATCACTGATTTTAACAAACTGTATATATATTTTTAAAGTTAACTCATTTAATTTGAAAATCATAGAATAGAATCATAGAATCATAGAATGCCTAAGGTTGGAAGGGACCTCTAGAGGTCATCTAG
>JAUBNY010001036.1:5680221-5710242 GCA_032275445.1 Crypturellus soui
GAGGCACTTGTAGACAGAGATCAGATCCCCTCTCAGCCTTCTCTTCTCCAGGCTGAACAAGCCCAGCTCCCTCAGCCTCTCAAAATGAAACCTAGTTACTTAACTCATGTTATTCAAATTTAAATTTTGTCCTTCTTTGTCTCTGCTAGTACAGAACACACATTAGTAAAGAAAACATGAGGAAGAGCTTCAAAATACTACCCCATAATTTTAGTAAAGAATAAGATTAAATGAAAACACTTAGGTACATGTTTGGCTACTGTCTATAACAGAATTGAACTTAATGCTTATTGACTGTGGAATCCCATGCTAATATATGACAAGTTTCAGCACTTGCTATAGAAACAACAGTTAGAATAAAATTAAAACATTTCAATTGATCTCAATTTCTTCAAATACAAGCTGATTGTAGTAACATGTGCAAAGAGTTACTTGGCAATCTAACAATTCATGTTTGAAAAATATATGCCAAGTGCTTCATTACTTGAGATACTTGATCATCAATCAGTACTGTTTCTAAAAAACCCTTCCACCTTAGCATAAATTGGACATGAATTTCCTTCACAATTGCTTGATCTGAAATTCCAATATGTCTTATGAAGCCTAAATGTATCTTTAGGGATCCAGAATGTTTACTAGTGATGGCAGATTGTTTTACTGTCAAATTATATCTCTCTTATCTTTTTAGTTCTATTATCAATGCTGGGAGTTCTGAAAAAAACCCCACAATTACTCCAAATCAACCAAATGAAATCTCAGAGATCATGAACTTTACTTTCATTCCTGACTGGTCAAAAATGCCTAAATGGGCCTTAATGTGTTATTATAGCAAACAGAACAAAATGATTTGGTGAGAAATGCTTGCATTAATTTAAACATTTAATTATTTAACTCCCTCAATGGGAAGTAGCTGTTTCCATACATGGAACAGAATAAACTTCACATGAATCAACTGAAGTCCTCCTTCACTCTATCACCATATTTATGACTTCTGATTTTATAGTCCTAAAGAAGAAATAACCTGAACATTTTTTTTTGCATTTTCTAAAGCTACAAGGTCGTTCTCAGATACAATAACTGGCTTTGATATTGTATGGCAAGTAATGTTATTATTCAACTAAATTAAACATTTGCCATACAAAGCAAAATCCACAAGAACCAGAACAGGCACTCTAATATATCTGTGGACACTATGTAAGTAGAAGTATTTAAAGACAACTTACATAATAATAAAGATGGCAGCTGTAAAACCATCTGTCTAATCACAGCTGAACAATAAGAATGATGACCACAACCATAACTTTAACTGAGAAGTAAAAGGCAAATCACTTCTGTGTTCCTATTCTTTCCATCCTGCACCCTCACCCAACCCTCTCTGCCTCTATTTAACATCCAGTTCTAACTTTTCCTTCCTTGTAACAAATGTGTCCTCCAAAGTATATTTTTATTTTTAGTATCAGGTAAAGGCACCTTACATCCTTTTCGCACAAACAAGGGCAGAGCAGTGTCGGTCAGCAAATGAGCAACTTCTGGAACAAAATGATAAATCTGAACAGGTTGAAATAATCAATAAAACTTCTTCCTGCTGGTGGTGAAAAAATTAACTATCTCAGTCTGAGTCAGAAACAAAGTAATTTAGGAAGAATAAATTCTGTTTTTCTCCTCCTCACAGAAAGCTCTTTTTCATCTTGCTATGTAAAATCTGTCCTGTTGTGTTAGAAGGGAGGAAAACTTGGACTAGTGCCATCTCTTTGTTTTCTTTTTCTTCAAGAGGAGCTTGCTTGCTAGCATAATGGTGCTTTTTTGAGTTCCGTTTTGGACTTTTTTTACACTGTGTTTTATTTATTCCACTTTGGTCTCCTACCAAGGATAAATTTGGCCACTGCTAATAGCGTATCAGAAGCCATCAGGTTTGATCTCTCTCCCTCTCTCCTTTTTTCACCCCATGTTTGAGCAGAGAATGATTTACAGTATTAAGGTATCTGACATGCTGTCAGACTGGCAGCACTCTCAGGGAACAAGAAGTAATAAGGCCATATCCAGCCTTTGTGATGACATGCAGAGGCTGCCTGTTGCATCCTGCACGCAAAGACTTTGCCAAAGTAGGATAGAAATCCCTTGAATGGCCAGAGGCAATACCTTCTGGAAATGGCTTTACTATTCTGTGAGCAGGAGGCTCTGCAGAACCTTACCATCTGCCAGTAAATATGTGGTGCTGATAGCAGCATGTGACTGGGTTCAAGGAGACACTAGGCTGAGTACCTCCATTAGCCGGATACTAAGGAAGGATCTGCCCAAAGAGCTGCTTGAGCTATTTATTCCTGTTTCACAGCAGAGGAAGCCTGAAAACACCCACCTTGCCTACTTATACAGAATTTAACATGATGCTAACCTTTCTCTTCCTAGGAATGGGTTCATCAAAGAGAAGGTTGCTTGCTTCAGCTTCGTCAATGCCATCATCTGGCTGGGAAGGTGTTCGGAAAGCTTTGAAACTATCAGCTGACAGAGGCGGAGATGGGGTAGATGGGTTGGACTGATCACTGGGAGCATTCCAGCTCCAGTATCCGCTACTGCTGGTGCTAGAAGGCACAAATCCTCCTTCTTTCCAAGATCCATTTAGGGATTCTGTGAAGAATAACAACAGCAGTCACTGCAGCAAATTATCTTATACCATGTGATGGGGCAAGGGAGTTCTTTTATCTGAGGCTTAGATGCTATGTTGATAATTAACTCTACCTCCAAGGAGCAAGGAAAAGTGAAAGCATAGAATGCAAGGAGGACAAGCACATATGTCCCACTGTATTCAAATGACATTTACTAATTCCCAGGTTCCACATTTAAATTACAAATGTTAAAAAAAAATCTTTTTTTTAATAAAAACAAATGCTAGCTCTGGAAAAACAACCTCTTCCAGAGCATAGACCATGACAAGCACTCAGACGTTACATGCATGGTTAAGGAAAAAGCATTCCAATACATTCTTAACCTTAACCATGAACACGTCTGCAGTGGGGTGTAAGTGCAAGCTTCAAGTCACTGCACAGCCCATAGGAAGTCTCTTGAAAAGAGCACATGTACTCGGACTACTGCAGCACAAACTGGATCTGTAAGAACCTAATCATCAGCCAAGTGCTACAACACCAAAGAAAACCATAATCACACTCCAAACACATTCTCATAGTCTCATGCCACACATGTCTTTGTCTAATCTGAATCTCTTTCAAATTTAAGTAGTACATGTCCTTAGACTGATATCACTTTTTCTTCATAAGGGTGCACTGCTAGGCATCTGGCTCCAAAATTCATAGCCATTTACCATAGACTCATATTTTTCTGCATGAATTAGAGACTTGTATTAGCACTTTACAGTAAATACTACCACGCCAACTGGGTATGTATTTGAAAGCCTCTTCTCTTTCAGTGGAACAGGTAGGTGCCTCTCCAGAGCTCAAATCACTCCCACCACTGCTCACTGGAAGCCAGCCCTTTCTTCCTCCCTGCAACAGATACCCTGACATTATTTTTTAAGCAAATCCTCTACCTAGTAGGTTATTACCCAATAAGATAAGTGGGAGTAAGAGTGCTGACTACAGAATCACACCTAGAGCTTTAACTTTTGATACCTTGTGGTTTGACACTTCATGTACTGAGATTCTCAGGTGGTGGTCACCAGAATGCCACTCTTGCCCATGACTAAACGGATGCGGGTGCTGACACGGCTTGGGCATGCACACAGGAATGGTTTGGGAAGGTTTCTCCAGGCCCCCAAAGTCTTTCTAATTGACATTGTAAGTGTTCAAATGGTTTCTGCAATACCTGACCTTGCAGTTGGCAAGGAAATAACAATATTTATTTTGTTAGTGAAAAGTTATTTAAGTGTGAGACAAGAGTCTTTTCAAGTCAGTGCCTGCATTTAAGCGTTCCACAGAAGTCATTCCTTCTCAGTGTCTTGCAATGAAGTTTTTTAATAACATTCGCAAGAAAGTGATTTCCACTATCTGCTATCAAAACCTTGACCTTCAACCAATGAAATGAATAATGTCTTATCCCCAGTTCAGTTGGTTTTGGACAAAGCTCTTCAACGTAATCACTATCTCCTCACAAAACAGAATTCAGCGCTTTGCCATGTAAGCACATGTACAAGAAAATCTGCTTGCATAGTCAACAGCGAAGTCCCGGTACTGATCAAAAGCATCCATCAAAATTCCTAACTGGAAAATGACCAATCAATAGGTTACTTATAGTTAATAAGTTAATCTATGAAAATGTAATGTTTTGGTTCCTGACTACAGCCCTTCAGAGCTTTATGCAGCTGTAATTGAGGTGGTTTTTGTTTTTTTAAGTATTTGTACTCGAATCTCATGCCAAAGTTAGGAAGCACATCTGGCATCAGCTTGTGTACTTAACACAGTTTAAAATTCCTGTTTGTTCAGAAAAACAAAGGAAACTATTTTTGACACATTTATGGTGGTATTTTGCATTCTCCAAGTTTAGAGCTTCTCTTCACCTTGCTGAGAAAAGAGATTTAAATCAATTTAAAGTAATATATAAAAGACAGAACAAAGTTGACAACAGGAAGAAATAAACACTGGTTCTCATTAATGCTAACAAATTGGGCAGTGTAATATAACATAAAATATAAACAAATGTAACTTACTCTTATTCTGGGCTCTTTTCACATTGCTGGAGTTGCATGATGGAGAACCAGACCAAATATTACAGAGCTGCACGGAAACCAGGGCCAAATTCTGAGCCAGTTTACATGGATGATCAAACTCAATAATCCTGGCAAAGTTCAGATTCTGACTTTCATAGCCATTAATGGCTTCACCATTATTTTTTTACTGCTAGGCCAAATTCCATATTTCCTTTAAATAATTGATCCCTTACTTACAGTGCTCATACTGCCTTTTGTTTTGGAAAAGGATAGAGTTCTACAAAAAATCCAACATCATCTAATTTCTATCTTGTATTGCCATGAAAAACCTAGCACTGCAAAACCATCTGGGTTTTCACTCTTTAAGGAAGTCTTTAACAAGATCTAACTCAGGCAAAACTAAGATATTCATGAAGCTGTTGTTGGGCAGGTTTTTCAAAATTTTGTCTGAGACTACTGTAAATAACGTGAATTACTTTTTCAGATTCAGAAGATATGCAAAAAATCTATGTGATGAAGGTCTCCAACTGCATAAAGAAACATCAAAAGCCTATTAGCAATTGAAAAAGACTTATTTGGGAGATCTTCCCAACCAACAGCTCTAGCTAATATGCACTGAGGGTCCTGACAACTCTCGCCTATAAATACTTCAAGGTGATTGATAGTGTCTTGTCCCAAGCAGGTTCCTAGCAGGGATTACCAGGGAAGCAAAAAGAGAGTAGCTGGGGTGCAGATTTGTTTTCTCTCCTTCATTGACCTTCCCAGGGGCTTGATAATCTCCAGTCCTGAGGCAGAGCAAATGACTGGGGAGATCCCTTATCAGAGATTTTCCAGGGCTTTTCTGTCAGGCACAAATGATATCCCGCAATTTTTTTTGGCTTAAAATATTTGGTAAATGTGCAGAAAACACACACACACACACAGGAACTAGGGGCATTCACTGCTAGACTTTCAACTACTTTGTCAAGTGGATAAAATCAGCATTTTCTGAAATATGAAAAAATACACTATTTTCAGTGTCTATAAGTACCTCAAGGGAGGCAGTGAGGAGGATGGTGCTGGCCTTTTCTCACTGGTGACCACCAACAGAACTAGAGGAAATGGCCACAAACTGAAGCATCGAAAGTTCCACAGGAACTTAAGGAAAAATTCCTTGACAGTGAGAGTGATGGAGCACTGGAACAGGCTGCCCAGAGAGGTTGTGGAGTCTCCTTTTCTGGAGATCTTCAAGATCCACATGGATGCAGCCCTGTGCCACGTACTCTAGGGGGCCCTGCGTGTGCAGAGGGGTTGGACTAGATGACCTCTAGAGGTCCCTTCCAACCTTAGGCATTCTGTGATTCTATGATTTTTCAAAAATCTCTGAAACTGGAGCATGACTCATAGTAGATTCTTTTCTAATTTACACATCAGCCAATGGATCATCCTGACTGCATTAAGAATTGCAAAGTCTACTTCCCTTATTTACTGTAGCAAAACACTTAGGATCTATTTTAATTGGCAAATGAGAAAGAAAAGCCACAGTTCTGTAAACAGCCCTGAGACATACGAATTTCAATTATTCCTTAAAATAAAACAATTTTAAGTTGTCTTTTAACTGCAGCCAAGCTTGCACAAACTAATTTTCTTAGCAATTTCATTATTATGACTCATTTTAGATTAATTTCTATAATACGTTCTCTGCTGTTACAGTATTTATGAATTTGATGGCAGACCATTAGAGCAATACAAAGAATAGCCACCGCAGCTGAGGCTCTGAGCCTGCACCCGTGCTGAGGGATGGGTGTCACTGCAGAGCTGCAGCATGCGGCCGCTGAGCCTAGGGCTGCCTCCTGCGCAGGAACCATGCTCTTTCTTCACAGTGTTGAGCGCTCTCTGATCATGTTTCAGTGGTGTGGGGACAAGAACGGCTGTTGTATTCACTACATTAGTGCAAATGCACATAAATTGGAAAATGAGCATTTTGGTGAGATTAGAGGATCCTCTACAGAGCTAATTCCCCATTAGCCCATGAAGGAGGAGCACCTACCGTTTTATAACCTGGAGCAGCTCTGTACTCCCGGAAGAGGTTTGTTCTCACTTCTGCCAATACTGCAGAAAAGCACTCTACTAGGGCAGAGCAGATCTCAGCATTGCCACAGCAGGCAATAGTCACTGCCAGAAGACAACCTCTCCTACTTGCACCACCACTGCCAGTGCTCCTAGTCGTCTAGGCCAATCGATCGCAACAATTGTTTTCTTTTCCATCTGAACTTCTACCAGTCACACAGACAAAGACTTTAGAACCTCTCTATCTTATGACCTCTTTTCCTAAGTTATTGCTTTCCAGTACAACCAATCATGTTCCTTTCCACAAGCCCTGCCCAGGCGTCAGTTTGACGGCTTACCATTGGGTCGGATAGGAGGGCTGCGAACCAAAGGGCTGGTGGATAAACTGGTTAGTACCATGGCTGCTGTTACTTTATCCATGTCCAGTTCTTCTGAAGATTTTCTGAAACATAAGGAATGAGAGGCAGGAGACACATTAGCATTTTATTTTTATTTTTATTTACTGCTTTTCACAACAGACTAAACTCTAAGATAGCAGTAACCAAAGCATGCTACCAGAGTCCTGAAAGACTTGGTCTTCAGTCAAGCTGAGAGTACTGTGAACTTTAAGCAAATCAGCTCAGTGTTGATGGGAAAAACACTGGAAAAGAGAACAGGTCTTTACATAAAGTTGTCAGGGTTACTGTCACCCTATTAGCTTCATTCACTTCCTCATCTCAGAATTTTAGCTATTCATGTGCTTAAAGCTAAGTGTGTGTTTGAGGATTTCTTTCTGGATGAAGACATAGAGATGTAAAGCTAGGTAAGATTACTAGTAACAGTAATAACGGATACTATTCTCTGTAGAGCAAGGAAGAACCATGAACTAGAACTCAGGGATCACATTTTTTAATTGTTGCTTCTGCTTAACATTGTTAATCTCCCTCTACTCTCTCTGAAAAACTAGTATTTCCTAATTAGATTACAAACCAATAATTTAAAGTCCACATACACAGCAATCACGTACACTTCATCTTCACTGCCCATTAATTTTGACCATTTATTTTGATGATACAGCCAGACACAATCAAGGGGTAAGATTTCAAGAGATGACCTGAGCCAACAAAGTGCTGCTGCTGCTGTGAAGGGTGGTCTCTGACCCAACTTTCCCCACCCTGAGGCACCACTCCCACTGAGATTCTTGGGCATTTTTCAGACACTCTGTGGGCCAATTCAGCTTATTAAATTGCAGAAAACCACTGCAGTGTAAGAAAGAACAAGTTTCTGATGGTTAATGGGCCGACTCAGCTCATTGAAGGTGCAATATTGGGTGCATGAGCTTTGAGAAAAGCAAATGCAGGGAACAGGCAGAAGGAAGAGAGTGAATGAACTTGTGAATGACTATCCACAGACACTGGCCACTCCGGAAGAGCTCTGGAGCACCACAGCACACGGCAGGGATAATGAGGAACAGGAGGGTAGGGAAATTTTTCTAAGAGAAGGAGGAGAGGATGTGGAGAGAAAGGATGTCTCAGCAACACAGGTTTCAGTGATCCACTGCTCAAGGAGTCACTTTTTCTGACAATGAAGAATTCTGGGGGGCTGTAAAAATGTTTCTCTATATAAAATTTGGGAAAAGAAAGCAATGTAGCTCTCCTCCTGACAGATTAACAGTAAAATGTACAATTTCTGATAAGTGAATGCGTATCAAAGAAACATCTAAAACCACCAGGTCTGGCATACTTTTCCCTTCTGTCCTTTTACGAATGTGGAATCAAGACAGAGAGCTTCCCTTAGACATTTGTTCACCTGAGTATACAAAACTATCTTTTCATTTATTAGAGACCAAGGTACATCTGTTTTTCCAAAAGGACAATTTTTGTTATTGTGCATTTGCATACATTTTTTGTGTTATTGTGCAGTGCTTCTAGAATTTCATTAGCTCCTTCTCCGGAACTCTAAGTGACTAGGTGGAGGTCTTCATTATATCCCAAAGTGAGAAGAGCTACCTCATGCTTCTCATAAATTAACTGTTGTTCTGTAAGCCACAAAGAGGAACAGGATATGCTGGTTGCGGTGCCCTTTCCACAGTCTTGCTTGTTGCTCCCGGTTATTTCAAACAGGAGAGTGCTGGGGTGGTATATAATGCTCACAAGCTGCCCAACAAATGCAAAGTTTACCTGCTGACCTGTGAGCAGTTCTTCCAAACCATGTGAAAGTCTTATTTACCCAGAACTCTGATATAGTCAAAACTTTTTTTTTTCCAGAGTAAACCTTAAACTGCCTGGTGAAATAGTGCTTATCTACTTTCTGGTTGATGCCAGGACTCACACAAATGCCTACCAACACTTCCCATACTGTACAAAGACTTAGCTCTCAGAACCATCTCTAATAAAAAAAATGTGTTGTAAAAGTAATACAGCAGCTGTATGCTCATGACCATGACTTGAAAAGGTCTTGGATACCTGCTATAATCAACTAATACCTGGACTCATTGCCCAGTTCCTCTCATCTGCACAGTAATATTTCGCTTGCATTGGCAAGGTCCTTGGGCCCATCCCTCTTCCTCAGGGATGATATGGAGCTGCAGTGTTTTCTGGGGTCAAGTCCTGCCGGATGATTTTCCAGTTATCTATTAATCAGCATGGAAGTCCTATCCAAGTAGCACTTAGCTGTTCTGAAGTTACCCACACAACTTTACAGTAACAGCCCCTATCCACTTATCCTGCTGTGGATGAACCAGTAATATTAGGACATGATGAAGAAGAAACAACCAGTTTCTTCCTTATATGCCTGAAAACCCAATTGCTCATGTTCTCTCCACTCACGGCTGGTCTGTAGATGGCAATAGGATTAGCTGTGGTGCTGCTGTGCAGAGCTCTGCAGAACCGCAGTCCTGCTCCGGCAGCTGTCACAAGGATCTGCCAGGTTGACACAAAGATTCCTGAGCCTAAAGACCCAGTGCTAATCTCAAACACAAAACTCCTCCATACAAACAATGATAACAATATCCTATAAATGTAACTTCTTTTAGCTTCCTTGTACTGATGCATTTTTTTTGTTTTCCTCTACAATAACTCAGAATGTTGCCCTAAAAACACACCCTTCTCCCTGTTCTTTTGCTAACACTGCACTAAAATTGTCAGCACTGGTGTCTGTGTCTAAGATGAAACTTCTCTAAAACATAAGTAGGCAAAGGGCAGGAGGGCAGGAATAGGCCTAGGAACCTTTTCCTTTTCTGAGCACGGCAATCATACTCTTGGAGTTGCCAGATTCTTTTTTCCCCTCACCCAACCTATCAAGAATTTCTCAACTCGAAAAACCTAAATAAATAAAAGCTCTGTTTTTTTTTTCTCTGCTCAATCTGAATCACTATAATCTTTTATTACCTACTGCTTCTTGATGCATTCCTCAAAAAAAAAAAAAAGGATTTTTTTCCATTATTTTTTCCTAGCCAGAAGAATGTTATCAGCTACAAGTCCTGGCTTATGTGAAGTGGCTCCTGAGTGCACTTTGCCTTTACACTTTGCCTCACAAGGGTCAGCAGGGGTATTTCATGCATCAGTCAGGCAGCAGCACTGCAGCAACTGCAGCCTTCAAGAGAGAGACAAAGCACGGGTGAAGACAGGAGCACCATCCACGTGCAAGAAGGGGACAGGGGATGGCCAGTATCCTGCAGCAGGCAGGACATGCTGCACTGCTGCGCTACCTAGCTCCTCCTGCCCACCCCAAAACAGCCTATGAGAGTGGTTCACAAAACACCTCAATCTTTGGTTAAGGAAGAACGCATAAATAAGCAGCATCAGTTTGCTATAGCCAGAACCAAAGAACAGCATATTGAAATTGCTCTCTTCCTGCAATATCTGTAATTCTAATGAACTGCGACAGTTGGTGTGCTAGTAATGAAATAAGTATTTCCAAAAGAAAGGAAAATCCTAACTCTTCATTACATTTTACAGGTAAAATAAAAGGATTTTATGTTTCTTCAATTGACCATTAATGGCAAAAAACAACATCCTAACAAGGAATCAGCAAGAAGATTGTGGTTGTTTTCTAGAAGAGCTCCAGATATCTAAAGTAATCACTGAAAACACTTTCTTCTCTTGAGTGAAGATCTATAAAACTGTGCTGCAAAATACTATTAATCCATAAAATAGTTTACATTTAAAATAATATTTTGTTACCATCTAACGATTCAAGGCATTGTCAGAGTACAGATAAACAAATGAGCTAACCTTGCTCATTGTGGTTATCTTTGGTTAAGAATTAACCTGCTAGGCAAAGACAAAGCAAAAATTACACAAAGAATGATCCATGTAAACATCCAGGGAGATCCTGAGCACTCTTTGGTAAAAGTTGGAGTAATTTATAGTGCAGTAAAAAGCGATAGGAAATATTTTTTCAAAGATTACATTAAATCAGTACAGTGCTACAGTGACACATTTTAAGAAATAAAGGAGTACTGCAATTTACACAGCTAAAATGTGAACTGACTGGTATCCAAAGAAAAAACACAAAACCACGATGTATTAACTTGGAGCTCTGTCTCTGCTCATTGTGGGCAGCCAGCTCTCTCACCTTTGCTGCACTAACCTTATGATACTTGAGGCCTAGTACACATATGGAGTAAGGGCCCCTCTCTGTTGTTCTGCAATTTCTCAGGATACCCATGGCTACTAGAAATCAACTACAATCAAGATCTTCATTGCATGCATACAGGAACTTCTCTTCTAAAAAACATGTACCTGAACTTATGATGAAAAAAAATAATAAAAAATAAAAGGCATCAAAGCTCCCCTCAAATGTCTCCTCCTCCCTCTGGCTCAGCTGATAGATTTTGTGCTACAATTAATCAAAGGACCTTTCAAGGTCTGCCTGTTGGAGAGGGAGCAGAGGTGCTGTTACTCACTTTCTGTCTGGACTGTAGTGATTTAGAGAAAATGAAAAGCCTCTGGAAAGTGGTCATATAATAAGAGAGGCATTATTCACAAAGTGGTTCTCAGCAACCTAGAATAGAGCAGAAGTGAACAGAAGCACCCAGGAGAAGGTAATCTGTGATAAAGGAGTATTTCCCATAGGCTGCTGTTTCTCTTCACATCAAACACTTCCATCACTTTCCCTCTGACCCTCAAGAAACACAACTTGGTAAAGAGAGTCCTATCTTTTCTAGCTTCTATCATTCAAGGCACTAGCATTTTCCAGAATACAATCTATTACTTTTTTAAAAAAAATTATATAACCAGGAAAAGACGAGTATCCAGTTGTGCAGAGTGGCTGACTGCCCATGGATGTGGTACCATAGCTTCTCACCTTCCTCCAAGCTTTCCCCTAGAGGTTATCTCTGTTTTTCCCACCCCTTCTCAAACCCTCCAGACCAGGCACTGTCCCTACACCAGCCCAGGTTACTGTGCAATGCAAAGAGACCCCAAAGAGAGCCTCTGCTACCTCTGTCCCCACTACAGCGCCACCCCAGGAGTAGCTGCTCTGAAGCTACTCCTGGGGTGTAGCAGATTCACCAGAAGAGTCTATTGAAAGAAAAGCCTGCCAAACAAAAGATACCTTTTTAATAGAGGTCTGTTTCTCACTGTTTCTTAAGAACCTAGGCTGGCTTCCTTAGAGTCATTTTGATTTTCAAACACACTCAAATGGGAAGGGGACTGAGCTCTGGGTCTCACTCCATGGTTTCGCAAACACAGCACACTGCAGATCAGTGCGCTTGTAGGCAGGGCAGAAAGCATGTATAGCAAATCGTGCTGCCATTATGGGCCTGTAAGGTCTACAGTTCCTAAGTAAGTCTGCACAAATGGAAATACAGTCTGCACAAATGGAAATAGTTAAACAAGCCAGATTCAGCATGGGCAGATAAATATGATTACATGAACAATTTAGTTCTATGTACTGGGAAAGCTGATTCAATTAATAATTTTTGCTTTCCAAACAGCCCTGATTTATCAGCAAAATGTATCTGGTGAAGAGTCCTTGGGGCAACAACAGAAGCAGAAGTAGGACATAAAAACAGTCCCCTTCAAAACAGAGCAATCAAACAAATGGCAAATGTGTGCTGCATGTTATGCGCCAAGCAAAACTTTAATTCTGAAAGGAGCAGGCGAATCCTGCAGGGAACCATCCCTGCCACTCCTTAGTAGTCCTGGGGCCACCAGCACCAGGCCTCATGCTTGAGGGCAGGCCTCTCTGCACCCCTGCTCCTGCAGTAGGGCAAAAGGTATTGCACTTCATAGCTCTTCTCCAGGACACTCTCACAGAGCCACTGCAAAACAGCATTTTCAGTAGAGCTTCTCTGACCTTCCAAAGGAATCTTTCATCAGTGTTTAGCCTATGGTGGATGCTATGGGAATTTTGTCTTTCCCCAAATAAAATGGGAAACATAATGCCAGAAACATCTTCCTCCTCCTTCTCCCTTATTTATTGCATACCATATGATTCCTACTTTGAATTAATTTAACATTCCCAAAATACACTTTAGAACATCAATGATAACACACACATCTAATACATCTAGAGTTACTTTGTTTATTACAATTTATCTATAAAAAGAGCCTGTAATTCAATTTAAAAATAATGTTCAACTACTTTTCCCTCTATGAATTTAAACACACATTTTTCTAGGAAAATACATATGTTATTATAATTACATATATTATACATTTTATTAATATTATACTCTAAAAAGCTTTCAAAGCTACAGTGCATCTCCCCTGCTTTCCCATCCCCAGATCAAACCACCAGCAGGCTGCTGTCCTGCTGCCACATAATTACTAACACAAACCAGATGGAGAGCACTTTGCTCCTCAAAATCAAAAAATAACCTGTGGAGCTACTTGTTGTTTACATTATTTATATGGTTAATCATGTTAAGCTATCTGATTCCTCATTTTTTGTCAAGCTAGAATCAAACAGAACTGAAAAGAGAAAAAAGACACAGGTTCTGGACAGGGCTGTGTGGAGCTGCCAGTGCTGCTGCTGGAGCCCTGCAGGCTTGAGGCAGAAACATCATCCCTTCCCGCCCCACCTACCCGTGCTCCTCCACAAAGGCCGTAAACCAGAGCCAAAACTGCAGATCCTCCGTGTTTTCTACCCGCTATTGCCCTGGTTCCTCATCTTTTCCACAGTCTCTTCTTGCTTGATACACTCTGGGCTTCTGTTGCAGTCTATGGCAAGGAGCACGGCAATGTCATTACGCACTGTGGAGCAGAACGTCACCTTTTATTGGGATGCTTTTAGTTATTTCCCTGGTTGTTCTAGCATTTTCACATTACCCACACATAGAGTAAAAGGTCTCAGGGCAACTTCTGCTAATCAGTGTTACATTTGCTATGCTAGCCCTCCTGTTAATTTCTGTTTTGGAGGTACATGGCCACAGTGACTTCAGTATTCCCTTAAATCAAGCTCATTCCATGTTTAATCAAGCCAAAGTTTGGAGTAGGCCCCGCTTCAGAGGTGGAAAGGTTAAAATTGCTTCTGAATTGCAGTGCCTTGTGCAGCCAAAGGCTCGGCTGGTGTCTGATATGATTTAAAGCAAGTCACAGTCGCTCAAAATTACATGTGAATATAGAACTAAATCCCCAGAGGCTATTCCAGTGGCAAGGAATAATTTTCACTCGTTCAGGAGATAGACAAGCTGATCTTCTGACTACTTAGCAATGTGCTGAAAAGCTAAAGAAGAACTGGGCTTATGAAAGAATGTCTTAGACTGCAGGCTGAAAGAGATACCAAAATAAAACACATTAAAAAGACATTCTGTAATAATTAAAATCGTACTGTAGATAATCCCCACTGTATAATCTCTTTTCATTGTACAAACGCATTTAAGATCACAAGTATTTTAGCATTAGATCTTTAGGATTTTTCGGAGACTTGTTAATCTCATACTTACAGATGAGAAGTTTCTGTAATTTTGTTAAAATGCCCCTGAGAATTCAGACACAACATCCTGAACTGCAGAAGTACTGACACCAGAAGATCCTGACTGACACAACCCAAAATAAACTGTCTCAGCAAGGGCATCTGCTCTTTCGTCTCTCTAGAAACAAATACGGCACAACACAATCTCTTCTCTGAACAATCTCTAAAATACGTATATGTATATAAAGCTAATGTTAATTTTTGTCTTTAAAACAGTTATTTGACCCTTTCACAGACCTCCTTAACAACCTTCCTCCCTCCAAGAGGACCAAACACAAACTCACAGACAGCTGCCATCTCACTAGAGCCAAGATGTGTCTCCTCATTCCATGATTTAAACATTGCTCCTTTGTTGCACTGGGATCAACTGAAAATATCTTAAAAAAATGTGGATACTAACACAGATGCTACCGAAAGAGTAACTTCTGCCCTGCCATTGAAGGACATGGGAGACAGAGCTTTGATTCTTGCTTGCCTTGGCTCACGCCAGTCTCTGTGTTGAATCAGTGCTGAAGGAGTTGATTCACTTTGACTCATGAAAGCTTAGATATACAGGTAAAGAAACCCTAGGTTAGGACCCAGATTACCAGGCTATATAAGTTGTCTTTTTCATTTTCTTTCTCTAGGCTACCACTCATCTGTGTTTCCCCAAATATGTCCTTTTTTTCCTCTTGGAAATTTTGTTCAAGGAAGGAGCAGAAATTAGAGGGCTACGTACATTTACTGATGATTTCCAAATGCTCTGTAACATGCCTGGAGTCCCAGCATGAGACACTACAGTTCTACAACACAGAGACAGCAAGTCTGCTTCCAAAACACATCATGGGAATTTGTGAAAGCAAACAGGATGTTTCACAAAAATCTGGCGTTATTGCAATTACAAGTGATCATGGCTGCTGAAATGACATATCAACTTAGATGCAGTAAAATTGAAAGTAGGTATCATGAATATCCTGATTAAAATAATTTTTCAATGCTTTTAACATGAAGCATTCCTTCTATTCCTTCTAGTGCTATACTGTGTTTGCTCCGTGAGTCTGCTTAACTATTGCTACTTGAGTGCTTTGTATTTAAAAGAGTGGAGATGCAGATGCAGTATCCAATAGCAGAAGACACATCTGATTTAATTCTATTTTATTCTTTAGCACTCTTGCCCTAAATTCTTTTTTTTTTTCATTAAGAGAAACTAACTAAACTATGGCCAACTGGTATGAAAGGGATATCGAGAATTTATTATGCAGACTCTGTCTAGTGGTCCAGATTCTTCTCCAATTTGTTGTTAGATGGAAACACTCTCTTGGATAAAAATCTATATTTGTGCTACTGACCATTTACTGATAAAGTCAGAAAACTTATACAGACCGTCAGATGCTTTTTTTTTACGTGCATTTTTAAAATACATAGTAAAGCATGCTTATTATTCTTATTATTGTTGCTATCTTATGAGTAATATAATAACCATGATATAAAATAGACAGCCCTTTATTTTGAATCTGATACTGCGCTTATTTTATCCAATCTTACATTTCAGTGAAGTTATCCCTGAGCCTGACAGGTACCCGAACAACAGTAATACAGAATACAGAAATCACAACAAAAATCTGTGAAGAAAATACCATCTTCATGGCTGTCCTGTGGTAGGAGCATTCCGTATAAAAATAGAGATTGCCAATTTGCCCAAGATCATACTAAATAATAATTAAATGTCCAAATTATCATTGATAGTCTAACCTTACTTCTACTTCAATATAGAAAAAAATGACTCAGACTTTAATGACAAAATGGTGTTATTCTCCATTATGGAATTAATTCTCTTCCTACTTCTATAGAAAGAAGTGGATTCTTTTCCAGCATTGGAGATAATCATACAACAGGTTTTATCTGTTCTCTGTGTTCATGCTATCAGTGCTGGGCAAGCAGTCTAGTTTCTCTGTATTCACAAAACAGATGTTCAAGTGCCTTTACATTTGCAATGTCCTGTGATAAAGAATAAGCACAGAGAGTATACCATCACAGGAACTTCAACATTTAAATTCTCCCTGTCATTTAAATAATTCTTCTCCTATACAACACTCTAAGACATGCCTCATCCTCTAGGAAGCAGGGAAGCCTCTGAGGTGCACTTTTAGTAGTTTAGTCCCATAATCGTATCTGTTAGGGCTGTAGACTGGGATATTTGAAGTCAACTGCAAATTTGAAACATACTGCTTCAGATATAACTAGGCAAAGAGTCCATAATTTCCATAAATTCAGATTTTTTTCCACTTTAACCTTTCCTTTCTCATCTTAATCCTTCTGTCTTGTTGATGCCTTGTTCCACTTCTCCTTCTCTCCGCTTTTTAATTCCTGATGGCCTTCCTTCAGCAGGCCTTCCTTTTCTTACAGCCATCGGAGAATACAGAGGGAGGGGGAAATCCTACTGCAGTTTTAGGAAAATTCAAAGCTTAAAATAAAGCTGTTAATAGATAAGTTGATAAATGAATAAGTCCTTTAATAAAGCAGATTAAAAAGAGTAGCTTAATTCTGAAAGCAGTGGGCAGAGAAGGTTTGGTGACTGCTTAACATTCCCTTTGATACAGTGCTCTGCAATACAGGACAAACACAACCTCCTCCTCACTGTTGCCCTGGGAACTCCCAGATAGGATTAAAGGCCTTCAGACAGGAGAGGTGACTTCTATGCAGAATGAGTTACTTTTCCGTAAGTAACTATCTGAAAGCAACATCCACCTGAAGCAGCAGTTTTTAGTAAGATAAATGACCATTTCCAAAGGCAGATTACTGTGCCATCCTGTAGACAAAATATCTATATTCTGTGCAAGCCAGACCACTGCAGTTAATTCCCTCTGGAGAATATTTGTGCATTTCCTCAATTCAATACTATTATTGAACAAACTTGTCTCAGAATTTCCTTAATTCCTGATGTATTATTCTGCAGGAAAAAAGATATATTGAAGTTACTCTCTCTCCTTGGCACACCTCAATACAGACTTAGCAAGCCCGGGGCCCCTAGGAAGCTAATGGTAAGATGGGGGTAGAAAAGTTTTGCCGAATGCCCTTCCCATCTCATCTCCCTCCCCTGCTGCCCATCCAGATCCCACTGGTCCAGTATAGCTTATCTGGTGTCTGGTGATTTGCTGTCCCAGCAAATAGTTCCCCTGGCAGCAGGAATTATTCTTCATTCCATATGACATCCTGTTTTCAACATTTGTACAACAAATTGCAGTAGATGAGCACAACCTGGCCCATATTTTTTTCTTCACAGCACACTGTTAGTAAGTACTAGATTATCTTAATAAACTGCCATCTTCTGTTTGTGAAATAATTCCTTTACCTCATGTCAAAGTACTTGGCTGAAAAAGGGAGGAAGTTTCAGTAGTTAATCACTTGTGAGCTAGATAAGAAGAGTAACATGAACTTCCCAATGAAAAGGATGCCCTTCAAACAATGCAGAATACCATCCTACTGCTAGAACTGTTGAAGGTTTCATAAATGATCTAAAATGCTCCTTTCTGCAGAGAAGGAAAGGGCTTTGCTTATAACTCTGACTGTTGTGGCTACGCTCTCTCAGTAGTAGATTCAACTCTTGTCTCGGTTTGCATTATCAGACAGGTATTGATCATTGAGAGCACACACAGAAAACACAAACAAGGAGAAAGGAAAAAAGCCACTTTCTGGCAGCACTCAGCAGGGAAGAAAGAAAAAGAAAAAAGACCTTGAGCAGTTTCGCTTGGGACTTTAAAGAACTTTCCTGGGATTCATAACTTGGCCAAATAAGGCAGTTTAAAGCAATACCCGGGGCAATATGACTGAAAACCTAAGCGGCCCATTTGGACTTCAGGGAAGGCTGTGTTAACAGCGAAGAACTAGAGGTTGCTGCAGGACCTGCAGTAGCTGCAGCACACACAACTTCTCCCAGAGCTTTGAACATGTGCAGAATTCCATTCGGCAGAGTGCAAATGAATGTGCATACATGTGCGAGAGCAAGGACAGAAAATCAATGCAGAATAGCATCGCTCTACATTCACTCTTAGTTTTGTTTGTTCTCCAGCCCATCTTCTGTTCTCCTCAGTAAACTTTGTAACTAAATTTTAGTATACTAACGCCATAAAAAATAAGGTAATGAACCAAGCAACAGATGCATGTTTGTCCTTTACTTTCAAAGGACTGTCTTAAAAAGAAAATCATGAGTTTATATTGCCAGGAGATTTCATAGAGTCACATAAATTTGTGTTTGTACATGATTCACAAACAGAACTTGCTGAAAAGGTATTCTTACACACAGTTCTGGCAAAGCACAACAAATCAATTTGAAATAAACATATCTAATGTTACAACCTGCACCAAAAACATTTAATGAGCATAAATATTTTTGAAAAAATAACACATGCTTTAGGACTGATTTTTTTCCTTGCTTTGTAGCAAGGGCCCTATTTTCAAGCATTGAAAATAAACTCAAGGGCTGATTCAAATTGGGATTATTTACATAGGGCTGTTCTACTAACTGTATTCTGAACTAAACGCAGCACTGAAGGGATATTCTGTCACAAATAATACATCAATTTGTGGATCAGCAAGGCTGTTATGCAACATATCCATCTGTGATTTGTCTGCTGGCTTTGACTGCTTGCCTTGGCAGGAAAGCTGAACAAGTCCAGTTCAAACACTAATCTCACCAAACATCCTAGCTCTGTACTTAAAAGGCTTTCTTTATTCTTTAAATAAGTATCCTGTTTGTATGGCACTTACCTGCCTCACCTGGCTTAAGAAGACTCCAGAAAAACATCGAATTCCTGGCATTATACCACCCATTACTTCACCTGTGGAACTACAAATCCAGGACAAGACAAAATCCCACTTTTCCAAAGAAACTCAATACAAAATCTAAATGGGTGGTGAAAACAAGGGTTCATCCTTGCCAGCTTTCCTCTGCCTGACTCCTCATCCACACTAACCCCGATGACCGAGCATCTTTATTTCAGCTTCACAGCACAGGTCCTAGCTCAGAAGAAAGAAGAGGAAACTGCAGCCTCTTCCTCCCATGGCTCATCACCTTCTCAACTTGGCCCAATAAAGTTGCCATTGGTTTCAAATTGCCTTGTTTCTGTGCTCTTGTCATCCTTACCAACAATTGCATTACCTGTTTGTACCCAATTTACTTATATTTAGATAAAACCACACCTAACTAGTACATAGCTCTTAGTCAAAGAAGAATATTTATAAAACATAGGCTTTTAAATGGACAGTGTTAATACAAATGCACAATAAAATATATGAAAAACTTAAAAAAAGCTTTAGCCAACTTCTGTAATTCACACTTCCCCCATCACATCTAACTCCAAGCAACATCTTTAAAACACATATAAATGTTTATATATTGATATGAGAAAGGGGTATTTTAACATTAGGCCACATTAGGTAACATAGATCTATGCTCTAATGTGTATGTGGCCTATTTCAATACCCATATGATATGAATTTTAGTAGACAGGCATTATTTCAATATTCAGGTTCAGATGAGAACCACCTCATGATGGAGGAACACTGTCTCTTGAAAACATCAGGTTTAAAATATTTCAGAAAAATTAAAAGAAAACAAAATTATCCTGCTGCATGTGTGTTTAGAGTCCTTTTCAGTTACCATACAACCCAGCAGCTTGGAAAGATTTGTTTTTCAGAAAACATTAAAGCAGCAACTTTCCAAAAACGAAGAAAAAAGGAAAATTGTTGTACTCGTTGCAATCACACAATGTGACTGTTCTCTTCAATCAGAAGCAGAGAAAAATTGGTTTCACACTTTAGCCCATAGAACACCTGAGTTATACAAGGAAGCAGCAAAGTTTAGCATAGCTTCACTGAAGTATTATTGCCACAGTGAATAGTTAAGATTTTATAATGCAAATACAGTAATCAAAAAATAAATATAGCCTTATCTTATTTTCTTTCCATTTTTATTACTCAAGAAGGTCATTTCTCAGTTGATTTTTAAGCTATTGTTAGTCAAAACCACAGAAGATTCACAGAAGAATGCTGTCCTGTTTTAAAAGGATCCTGCACAAAAAAAGTCACAGGTATTGTATAGCCTACTGCAACTATAATCCAGCAAGCAGGGCCGTATTTGGAGGTTATTAAGATGTAAATTCATTTGGGAGAGATGCATTTTATCTCATGATTTCTTTTGGTAAACTGAATAGGTTTTGTTCCCAAATCTGTGGCCAATGTTTATTTTTCCGACTGAAAGACCGGAATTTAACCCAAGCCTCACTTCAAATTCTGTGACCAGAAGAGTTTTTTTTGTTTGTTTTTATAAGTGAGCATCTTGAGAAGCTTTTTTGCATCCAGAATTCTAACCGAACTCTTAAAAGCAAGCTTTAAAATGAGTATCCACTTTCCACTTAATCTGTGAAGCTGTATAAATTAATCAAATGACAAATACTTTAATCATGTTTTTTTAAGTAATTGACAAAGCTACCTCTATGAAAGCTGTGGCTTGCACTGTTTCTTCCAGCAGATGGAAGTCATTTATCATGCTCAAGTTGTGTTTCACAACGTTACATGGGAAAGCTGTACATATAGACTGGAGGATTTCATCTGACTTACAGACTGTCTTTTTGCCATGTCACACTGTTGGGAGAATTTTGTTTCAGCATCCCACAACTCTGTGTTACTAAATAACAAGTAGATATAAAAAGAGGGGAACCTTTTTTTTTTCTACATTCACACTTCAGATTTATTTTATGAAATTATATTCTATCTTTTCAATCACTTAGTCAAGATAAAATTTGACAAGATTAAACTTAACAAGTTGATCTACATCTTGTTAACATGCAGTAACAATTGATTATATAACACTTCTTAAAACTCAGTTATAGATGTGACAAGAATGTTGTTTTTAGGAGAAAGAGAAAATAAATATCTGCTATATTCAGAAATCATCTGACAATCCTGCTGATTTGCTACCTGATTTCATTTCCATTAATTTTCCACAGGAAAAATTCCTAGCTGGGAATGCAGAGGACTTAAGAAGTTTCTGCAATGAATTTCCTCCTTCATCCAAGGGATCTTTTTTCTTCTGAAGTTTTTTTTTAAAAAAATGTGCTAAAGTTAATGGTCTTGTGCATGTCTGGCTATTCTATGCCCTGTGAAAAGAACCGAAAAGTAGAGGTACTCTCTTTGAGAAGTCCTTGGAATATAAAAATCAGATTCTGAAATACTGAAAAAAAAATAAAGGAATATATACACACACACAGTTACTTTTTATTCTATTTGCCTGTTAAACTCAGCTTATACCAATAATATTACCAAAAGTCATACATTTTTTTTTCTCTAGAACAGAATCTCAATCCACTTAGAAAAGCAGTCCCTAATAGGCACAGAATTAAAATGCATATGCTTTTTTACGTTTGCCCCTATAAAAGGGAGCATGATGACTTGCTTTATTTTTCTTTTGCTTAGAAAATGGAATGTAGGATAAAAAAAAAATAAATAGAAAAATTTTCTCACATTTCCAAAAAACACTTCCATTAAAACTCAGTTCTGAAAACTGCACATTGGAAACAGCCACATACAAATGTACATGACAGATGACTTCTAAATAATAGGTTTCTAAAGGAAAGCTGCAGAAATATCCAACAACTGAACAAGAACACAAGCTGAAATACATCTGCACAGCACAACACAGCAGAGTATAGAGATAACCAAGTCAACTTCAAGTGAACTAGTATGGACACCTATGGTTAGGATATTCACGCAGAGTAAAATACTCCACTTTTTCCATCCTGAGGTAACTTTTTCCATCCTATCAGTAGGAGGTGAACTAGTCGTTAACTCTGCATTGTATTCAATCTGCACTTAAACTGATCTTGAATTTAGACTAGGCTCTCCCTCGTATAAAACTCCTGAAATATCCAGTAAATGTGCAAATAAATCTGAGAAGAACAAGACAGACAATTCTGAAAACAACATGTACCCAACCCAACGTGTACCTATGTAATGTGTGGTGCTAGCCCTTCCCAGTCCAGGGTTTCAAGGCAACAAACTATTCAGTGTGTAAATATGCAAAACAAAATTGGTAGTTTTTTTTGGTAGTTTTTCTCCTACTCTTCCTCAGTCTTGCCTTCTCCCACCTTACCTGTATCAGGCAATGTTGGAAAAAATAAAGCACACCACATACAAAATATTCAGAATGCTATAGTAACAAATTTAGGACATCCATGTCCATATTTCTTTGGTCTTTAAATGTAATAAAATATTGCCTCCAGCAACATTAATTCAGTTTCCTGGGAACAAAAAGTATGTAGTTCAGAGCACTGATTATTCTCACTTTTCTGCAAGCCACTTGCAGTCACACCTGATTTGTAGTTTCTGTGCGCTTCCTTAACTACCATAATTGAGGGAGGCTTTTTGGTTGCAGCTCTGAAACCAATTTTCTATCCTTACTAGTGCTTGCATGAGAGCAGGACTACATCTCCCCATGCTCAAAAGCACAGTATTTTAACCTCAGTGCCTGGAACTGAGTGCTTGACAGTGCAGCACACGATGCTGCTCCTTCTTGTAGCTTTGTATGGAGAAAAGAGAATTTGTGTCAAGACGCAAATGTGAGGAGTCTTTCTACAGTGCAAAACAAATGCTGCCTAAAGCATATGGCATGTTTTACAGACCATTGTGATAAGCAGTAAGATGCATTATTATAACGCAAAAAAAAAATATTACTTGTTTTTTCAGGATTTTTGACACAATGAAACTTATATACACTACAGTGAGCTTCAGTTAGAAGAGCGTTGAGAAATACATGTAAAGTTGGCTGACGTGTGTCAGCCAGGGTCAGATTCAGTTCCCATTTAAGACATTTCTGTGTCTGCATATGGGCTAAGTGCTCCAAGTCCCATAGCAAGAACCTACATTAGATACCTGCACTCTAGTATCTCTATGCAAAGGAAAACCCCATGTGTATTAAGCTTTCCAGAATCAAAATCATTCTCATACATTTAATCAACAACTTTTAAATGCTCTTGCTGCTGATTGATAACTTTAATCATGGTCTATAATAGCATTCTTAAAATATATACTATTAGGCTGTAGTATTTAGCTCTTTCCAGTAAACCTCCTGAAGTACAGGAAGGGTATCACAGTCCTGATTTTGCATGTGAGAAGATAGTGGCAGAGGAGTGAAGGAGTTTGTCCAGAACCAGCCATCAATTCAAGTGCAAGCCCTAGGAGGGATGCCCCTTCGTCTGGATCCGTGATGCCCATGGACCTGCAGTATAAGCAACTTTCCTCAAGAGGATCTTCCAAAATAATTAATAAGCTACCTCAGTGAAGCCAAGGTACAAGTTTGTCTCAACACTTTTAAGTCGCGGGTTTGTTTTTGAATGGAAGATGGTTGTTATCTTGAAGATTAAGTTCATCTTTGCGCACAGCTGTTAAGTGCTTCAAAATACTGGAAACTCCACAGTATTTGTTGAACATTATGAGTTTTGTTCAGTGGATATATGGGTTTGGTAACACTGCAAACATTTTGAATTCACCCCTGACTAAGCATATTTTGGCACTACTCCCATTCACAGTATTAAACTAAAAGATTACTATTTTGCAAGTACCCAAGTTAGCATGGCACACAATTTGCTCGCTACTGACAACCTTGACAGTAAGGAAACAGGCTGCCTCACTGCAAGCCCTACTCTGGATTTCACTAACACACAGGGAGTGAGAAAGGGACAGCGAAAACAGGCAGGCTTCCCCGCTGAAGCATTTTATGGTCACAGAAAGCTCTCTACATGCTGGCCATGTTTTCAGTAGATCTTCATAACAACAACAAAAAGGCGGCAAAAAAAAGTTGTTATTTCATTTCTCATAAATATTGAGAATATAAGAGTTAAACTAAACCCAGCAGCAATTCTATTTCCAGTAGCAAATTCTTCCTTTTTTTTTAATACTGCTATTTTTAAAGGTGATGAAAATACTGATTCAGTTTTTATTTTGTCTTCCATGGGGATTCCTGTACTACCGTATGCACAAGACTTTCTCACCCTGGGAAGAGGAGAAATAGTCTGGCATTAATGTATTCGCACTGGCTGATGTTGAAAGAAATTACGATTTTCGAATTGGACAACTTTCTGGGTGAACATACCAGTAAAAACAGTTTGGCCTTTGTACTGAGTTACTTCACTCCGCAGCACCCTCTTTAGTATCTCCAAGCTCCAGATGAAATGTTCTATTGTCTGTTTGCTTTAGGGGGACACAGCCAGATTCACAAACAACATTTGAAACGGGGATGAACAGGGCATAGCTCAGACTCTACTTCTATTTAACCTCTTGTTTCCCTTCATTTGTATTGCACACTGTTCTACAGCTTATGGCACTCACCAAAAGAAAGCAGATGAGGTTTCCTAATAGCGAGCAATAATTAAGGCTTTTGAAGTTTGAATACTGAAGTTTGCCCTATCCTCATCTCAGAGAGGGTTATGCTGATAGATACATATACATATATATATATATATATATACACACACACACATATGTATATATTCGAGTCTCTGTGAGAAACCAAAACAAGGTCAAACATTTACCCTGTGTTCTGCTTTTCAGAAAGGTCCCATACCTGGCCATTTTACAAATGCCAGACAAAATTCTGGTCTCACCAACTGCATGGCAAATCTCAACCTAGTATTTTAATCTTTGGGAAAATCTGTTATGCACTTTGGAGGAGAATTGTACTGCATGTACATGCACAAATCCACCAACCCACCTCTCTACTGCAGGCAAGCACCAAGCAAAGTATTGGAGCAACAGCTCCTAGTTACTGTATTTGATTCACTTTAAACAGTTGCTCTGCCCCACTTGCAAAATCGCTTGAACACTGTGAGAAAATCGGACTGGATCTTCAGCCATTGTAGGCAGCCAACTTCCTTCATGAGGGAGGCAGAGTTTTTAATCTGATCTTACTCTTTAACATGGATCTTTAAACCCTAATTGACTTATATTCAATGTATTCATGTTCCTGAAAACACTGAATGACAAAATACACTAGTTCTCAAATAATACTTTCTCATGGCTTATTTAAAAGCAAACAAATATATAACACTCTAGTGAGTCTATACTTGACTTCTAGAAATATAAGAATATGAGGCTTTTTGCTAATAGTTCAAGCTTTATATCTAAACTCCCCTTACCAATGAGAACCCAGTTCAAGGGTGGAATAATACACTCCTATCAATGCTAAACTGCACCTAAGCAAGAAATATATATACACACACCCACACCCCCTATGTCTGCATCATCCGTGTTCCATCAAAAAGCAAGTCAGTTTTTGTTGCTGAAAACCAGAAGTACAAAAAAAAAACAGGGAATGGAAAAAGAAAAAAAAAAAAACACGGAATCGATAGGCAAGGATGTGCTTATCCTGTCGGGCACAAAGTCCTGCCATTTTCTACCAACGTAGTGAAAGCAAAATACAGAGTTCGCTCCTCTTTGTTTTTTCCATGATGCTTGATTTTATGTAGCAGGCTCTCTCGTTGCTCTTTCCATAATTCATACCGCAGTGCCTGTCGCTGAGCTCCGGGAGGGAGCTCGGGGAATGTTAATCACAAGGGAACGAAGCTGGCACAGCTGCAGCAGGCAAGAGCCCTCCCCAGCATGCTCACGCCCAGCGGGACACATCAGGATGACACAAGCTCACTGGGCCATGCGCTCCATGCACTCTCTCTCTCGCATGGCTCTTTCCAAACAAGACCATTACATTCAGATATTCCTGCTAAGGGGAGCAGAAGGAGCTGCCGTCATATCCAGGGGGGTTGGTTCCATTAGGTCTGTCACAACTCTGGCACCCACACAAAAGAACTCATTTCTTCTATCTGAAGAAGAATGAAGCTGCATGGTTAGCAGCTCAGTTCAATAAATAACAAACAAAATAAAAGGCATGCTTTTGAATAAAACCCACAAATACTTTTCAAAGGAATGCTGAGACCTTTTACTTGATTTTCATTGTACATTTTCGTGACCTTTTGCTTGCAAAACCACTCTCAAAATCAAGTCTCATCAACATTAGGGCAACTGTATTTGAAAAACAAAATGTTTATGTAGCTGTGTTATCAATCTCTCCTCTCTCTAACACCGTGTTTCCAGTTAGTCATCAGACACTTCAGGCACAGATACAAAAATGCACAGCACAGGTGAGCAGGCAGAGTCTATTAATGATGGATAACTAAGCAGTTAATAAAAAGCCTAGAAACAGAAATAATATATTGGTATAAAATTCTCAGAGAGTAGTTTTGATACTAATGTGCCTTTCTAACTATTCCTGAACAGGACAGCTCCACTTGTTTATTCTTACAAGTACACTAGCTCAGGCCCATAACAAACCTAACCTCAGTGAACCTACGAAGTAGATAAAAATATAAACAAGTTCAGATAGGACTAATACATATTCTTCAATAAGTTAATGTTGTTATTTTGCTTCAGAAGTATACAAAATTGCAGGCGTGAGTAAAAAAGCACAGCTCGGGTGCCCCATACAGCTGGAATACCACTTAGCAAAACGAAATGGGAAGCACCTCTCCCTCTCATTTCACCTGCGATGTATAACTTATCCATACAAGGCCAGGTTTCTTCCTCCCTTATGAGTAGGGGCATGCTACATAAATCCAGAGTGTATAGAATGAAATAAGAATACATTCACAGAAGAAATATATTCTGAGAAGAGTTAAAAACTTCAGCATGTATTCCTCTTACAGACACAAAATCCCTTCTGTAATTTCCATGTATTAGACACATAGATTTTTTTTAAAAAAGTAAGCATTATATGCATTATTTTCTATCCTTCAGCAAAAGCCAGCTGCTGCAGTTACTCTGAAGCCAATTGTGCAGGAGCTTTTATAAGAAACAAGATAAATCAACATGCCTACCCAAAACTAAGTGAAGTACTTTTAATGTGCAATACTTCATCTCTTGCCTTGTAAAAATCAAACCTTAAAGTTTCTGTTCAGTGTAAGAACGACAGAATAGGCTCTCAGAAGGTTACAGGCTTGCTAGTCATAGTTCTCAATTAGTGGATTTTCTTGGTTTCAATTTGATTGTTGAGCTCTGCTACCTCAAATCCTTAGCAGAGATTTAGACATGTCTCTTTGAAGGAAAAGTGCATACAGTGGATTCTTGGTAATGCAAGAAAAGCTCTACACAGAGAAACCTACACAAAAGAATGACATGGAAATTAAAACAGGAGTCTGAAGAAGGTCACATCTCTTTAGACTAACAGAAAAAAATCAACATGACAAGAAAACAAATATAAACAAGACACAAAACCAGTAAATCTAGCAGTGATGACACAGTAATGTGAGAAACGTGAGAACAAGATGCTCCTTAATGCTAATGGTGTATTGGAAAATGTTACAGCATACTCTTAACTCTGAAGCCAAGTGTTGCAGGTGTCTCTCATCTAGGCTTGAAGGGGAAGCAACAGAAAGCCCCTTGCTGCCTGAGAAGTGAAACAGCTGAAGCGGGTACCCTGACAAAATATGGGGAAACAATTTAGGGAGAGACGTGCTCTTGCTACAAAAGCAGGATCTACCGTGACAAGCAGCTGCAGAAATCAGTACCACCACTCACCAGAAGCAGCAGATAGGAGGCTGGCTAAGCATTTTATTTGCCACACCTTAGTACTGAAAAGAGCAAGAATTTTAAATGAGTTCACCACCATTAATGTTACTGAGAGATGCACAGTTCCTTTAGCCCAGTGATTGTCCTAACTGAGTATCTTCAACACTGGCTGCTTCCTTGGGCCTGAGACAAATTACAGCCCAGGAAAACAAAAAGCAGCACTGTGTGCATAAAGCCTCCAGTCTTTGAATCTCCTTTCACTGCAAGGAATCCTGCCCAGAAGTGGGTAAACATCTGCACATTGATGCACTCAAGATTTCAGAGAGCAAGAAACAGAGCAAGCCAAAACTTTTCTTCTCATCCAAGTTTAGATTTTGAATCTTATAAATAGACTTTGTATAATAATAAACTGTTCTGAAATCTCCCATGTAAACATAAACTACCAGGCAATTAGCCCCTGGATCCAAAATTGGTGGCTTTATCTTTATCATACTACATACATACTTCTTCAGAGCTTCATTCTCCTCCTCTCCCTTCCCCCCCTCCAAAAAAAAAAAGGTGCTTTAAATTAGTCTGGACAAAGCCCAAGAAGAAAGTGAAAGCTTAAATGAAACCGTAGATCTCTCCATCTCACTACACTGCCCCTCTCTGCCGAAGAAAGCACAAACATACACACCAGTAAAGCTCTTGCTTCATAAAAGTAATTTTAGATACGTAACTTAGAAATAGATCTTTTTATTTGAAGAAAAGCTTTCCCTGCATCTCTAAGCAGCTCCAATGAATGAATTAATGTAAGGTAGTGAATAAAGCCATGAAGTTTTAGCCTTTAGCGTTTGAAAAGCTTCTCCAAGCAAAAATATATAAATGAAATAATAAATGAAATAGAGAAAATACCAGTAACAAAGTCAAAACACAGTAATTTGAGCATATTCGTCTTGGTACAATCCAGCCATTACAAGCCAGGACATCTTTCTTCTATAAAGCAGTAGACAAAACCTGTTGCGACTATTTCTGTTGACTGTTGCACTAAAACTTGCATACAACAACTTGTGTGAAGGACCTGTACCTCTGCTTCTTTCAAAAGTGCAGAATGATTCCCACTTTGATAGTCAAGTTGATAATCTCACTTTGATTAATTATAAACAGTCCTAAGCCATAAAATTGAGGCTTGACAGGCACATCTTAACCACTTGCAAAAGCCAGTGTGCACTCCGAAGTGCAGAGATGCCCTCAAGCTTTAAGGAAGGCTTTAGGGGAGATCAGGGAGAAGCAGAACAAGGGAGGTTGTGCTAACCACCCAGAGCTTCATATAGGCAAGTTCATGAATAATATGCAAAAGAGAGACATGAAGCAACCTGTTAAGAGGTCAGACGGTACAGAAGTGATTACAGACTTGGGCCTTTATTGCTAAAAGCCTGAAAACGAGAGGAGACTGCTGTAAAATGAGTGGTGATTTCGAGAGGAGCTAAGCAGTGGAAGGCAAAATGATTGTTAACAGAATGATTAGTAAGTTTAGGTGGAGAGAAAAAAAAAAAAAAAAGAAAAAAAAGGAAAACTGTCCCAAATAGATGAAAGGATAGCAGAGTAGGATAGGAAAAACAAACTGAAGAGATTGTGAATGGTAAACAGTGAAGTGGTCACAGTGCATGAGGAGAAGGCACCTGCAGCAAAGTGCCTTGAGGGGTACGGAACCTGTGGTAGCCAGGAGGGAGTCAGTCCCTCCTGGGCTGAGCCAAAGGCGACGCGACAGCCGGCTGGCAATGACAGAGCAAAGAGCAAGCGCAACACAGGCCTGGTGAGGAACAGAGAAGCCCAGTCACCAT
>JAUBNY010001036.1:5710342-5738713 GCA_032275445.1 Crypturellus soui
CATCCCTGATCTGGGAACGTCAGCTGATACACTCCCAGATTGCTGACTGAAATCAGCCATCAGTAGGACAGAGGTAGAAAAGATAGGGAGTCACTAAAAAAAGTTTGTAAATATTTGTGGGTAAAGCACAAGGGACCTCAGACTAGGACAGGATTTCAGAAGACCTTAATAAACTGAAGAATCCAGTTCCTCACCAGCTACATAATTCCTCCGCTTGCACAACTTCATTCTAAGGAAGAGGTTTTCTTCTACTTGGCAGTGAAGCATTATAAAGTATTAGTAATAAAAAAGGAGAAAGAAAATCAGCATAGTTCTTGTGCTGCACTGGTCTAACGGGGAAAAATCACCAATCCACCAAAACATAACTTTTGTCATTTGTATAAGAAATGCTTTAAAGCAGAACCAAGGTACTGGCCTGTTTTAAGAATGCTTCTTGCACAGCTACAGACATCAAAATCAAGATAATGCTAACTCTGCTCTACTAAGCTCCTCCTGCCTGTTACATCTGTTATAAAAAGCTCCATTTACTTTGGTTGAATATAGCTATTTTGGTTGCAATATGTTAAGTTAGTACTTTGTTTTGGGAGTCCCATTAATGCTTGTTGCTAGATAAACAGTAGACAAGGACTACAGGATAGGAATGTTATTTCAGACTGTTGCATTGGTTATTAAATCCAAGGTTTTCTTTTGCTAAGCAATGCTTTTAAAAAAATCTACGGAATAGATAAAATGGAATAAAGTAGCTCCACTTCCTTTGTACTATGTAAGAGTTTATTAGACAGTGATCAGAAGCATTTAAACATTTTCATGCCATGCAATTCTTATGTGAGGGTTCTTAGCTTGGACAGTCATGCTAAAAACAAAACTGAAACAGTATTATTGTTTTACTTATATAAGTAAATTATATATACTTTTATTTACTTATATTACTTATATACTTATATCTACTTATATTGTTACTTATATTGGTAAATAAGACATAAGAACCAGTGATAGCGTATGGAAACATTTTTATTACAGTAGTTGCAAAGACACCAGGAATAGCTCATTTTAAGTCTCCTAGAAGTTATTTTTCAGCAAATGAATCCCAAAACATTCTATTAAGTATTCTCCCTTGGATGCTTCTTCAATGTACGTTTTATAGCATGACTGAATTTGCAGATATATGAGTACTGGAAATGCAGCAAACCAAGACCTGAATAGGCTAAAAGTAACCTGGGAAAATCAGAGCAACAAGAGTCGCACATAAGAATTCGCCTGATACACATTTTTTTTTTTTTTATAACATCCATACTTGAGAAGAGATTATTCTTCTTCTCTCTTAAGTCTTCAGCGTTAAGATAATGTAAGGGAAAGAAAAAAAAATCTACTTCACTGTAACATGCATATTACATAATTTAGCAATGAACTGAGATACACAAAATCTGCAAACTTCCAAAGTAGAGTATTTATAAGCTCTTTTGTAACAGAAAAATGTTTTGAAGAGCGTAAAACCTGTTAGCAAATGACAGAACATGAATCTGCATCAGGAAACATAGCTCTCACTGAAAAGCCCCTGTGGTAGTGATTAACAGCCCAGCACTTTATTTCCTCTGATGAAGGTACTCCCCTGAGCATGGGCAGCTTGGACAAGCAGTCATGCTCTGGCTTTTCTCAGCAGGAGGTACCAACCCAACACAGCAGCAGGATCTGCTCTCCAATGCCCGGCACCCCGACGGATCTCCCAGGGCAGAGGAGTCTTCGCGCAGGCCAGGCAGGCGCCCTCGCAACCAGCCCCCAGAGCACCCATGTCCTAGGCACCAAAGCACCTCCCTCTACCTCTTGCATCTTCCTCAGCAATAAGTGGAGTTTGTCTAAGGTGATGTAACAGCGGCCTGACTGAGCAAGCGGGTCACCGCTCTAGGCCCTGCCTCTCCAGTTCCATGGCTCATGCCAGTCTTCAGCAACAACAGTCCTAGAACCGCAATTTACTTAATGGGCAGCTCGTAAAGATTCATTGTGAATTGTAAAGTAACCTTATTAAAAAAGGAACTCAACCTTTCCAGCTACTCCAAAAAACTTTTAAACAAATTCACTTTGGCCCAGACATTTGCAGATTTGGTTTCAACCCAGAGAGATGGGTGGGTTGTTTATATGGAGCATTTCATCTAAATCTGTTCAGCAGTTTTTGCGTTCCATATTTATAAAAACAAACCTCTTTGCCCATATGTTATACTCTAAAATTTTATGTACATTTAAATACACAATGACTCAAAGCAACTTGCTTATTTACCCCAGCCTAAAGAACCCAAGGAGAATAACTACATTTGGAAGAACCAGTGGAATAACTCTGGAGTCTTAAGTTTTGACCATGCTCACAGGAACAAGCAGAAGGATTTCCAGGGGCTACGGAAGAGGATAGAGTTTGTGGAAAGCCACCAGCCCCCTCACAGCCCTTCAGAGTTCACCACATGCATGTTTGGCCAGTAATAGCAATCGCTTTGCAGCTCATTTCTTTAACTCCACTCTGCTAGAAGCCACAGTGCTATTTTAGTAGCTGAAATGAGGCTTTGGCTGCTGCTTGTAACCTCTGCCACAAACAATCTCAGATTCTGAACATGATGATTCTCCACAGGTACTTGTTTTGGTGGTTTGTATTTAAAGTAATTAATTTATATACATTGCTTTTTGTCTGCAGTTTCTTTTCATGTGGTATATGCCAAGAACTTAATTTAATCCTACACAAAACACTTAAGCCCATGAAACTATAAAAAAGTTCCATACATACAATCCAGGAACAACGCTGGGGTCAAAAAGTAGTATTTGTAAGGAATCAGGGCTGCTCATCAGCTGTGCAAACCAAAGGTTTTTATTCTTTCTTAAAATTAAATTTCATTAAAAAAAATTAATAGCCTGAAAAACTGACGTAACGTAAGAAGGAAAGTTTTTACCATGAGGGTAGGGGCCTGAGCAAGTTGTGGAATTTCCAACCTTGCCAGTGATTCAGATCACAACTAGCCGAGGGTGGTAGCAACCTGCTTGGTGGGGGCCACTTTGGACAGGAGGTTGGACCAGGCAAGAGCCTGGTCTGAAGTACCTCTCATCCTACCCAATTCCATGATTCTGTAAAACACATCACAAAACTCAGTGATGGGGAGTTAAATTCTACTACAGGATATTCTGATTTTAAAACAGTATCACCAATCATTGGAGCTAGAGTTTCTGTGGATTCTCCTTCCCCTGTATTTTCTCAAATAGGAGTATACATTTTCACATGAGGGACGTGGTATTTTGTTTTGGTTTTATATTTATAAGTTTTTTCTTCTGCTTTTCAGCTCGACTTCGAGGTGGAATTTCCAATCATGGACCTCAGACAAAAAGTGATAAAAGCAGGAGAAGATGGTGCTTAGGAAACTGAATTAGTAGGAGGGCAGAGATGGGATTCAGGAATTCTCTATTCCTAATCCTTATACAGTTCCTGCCTTACCGTGTGGACACCTCCTGATGCTGCCTCACTTTTTGAACATCCTTAAAGTGGGATTGGTTACTATTCTCTGTTATTTTAATATGTACTAATTCACCATATATGCTAATACAGCTCCACATCACAAAAATGCCTTGCTAAGTGTTATTAGGATCAGCACAGTTACTACCTCAGACAAACTGCTATGGACATGACAAATTCTTAAGATATCAGCATCTAATTTCATCTTTCCCCAAAATAAACTGCCATCTCCCTACGCATGCACAAAGAAGTTCAATTATAAAACAGAAAATATCTTGTTTTATCTTATACACCACACCAATAAGATGCATTGCAGAATAAGTACCAAATATTAAAAAAATGTGGACAAGAAAAAGTACACAGGAATTTATTCTTTTCAGATCTACTTAGCAAAATTGCAACTGGACAACACATCTGAAAACACACAGTAGGAAATGATCTTTCACTTTTATGGAGACAGAGCTGTTGATTAAACCATCCTCTAAATTCAAGCAATTCCCATACAGAACATTAAAGCACCTTTGCAAGGAGAAAACAGGAATCATTTCTGTGACTCATCTAAGTCATCTCAAACTGCGGGCTTTTCAAACACCCATTCACAAGGAACTGGGTGCATATATGTGTGCATATGTGTGTGTGCATTTAGCTATAAAAATTGGAGCTTCATCACTGGTTTGCAGTGAGTGTTTTGCAAGGTTGCCAAAAGCTACCTCAATGCCCCAGAATTCAACTGAACAGTCATGGCGTTTCAAAGTTGCACATATGGCTGGTTGCCAGTAACCCCCATACTTCCCTTTGAGCACAACACAACGCGCAGCCTTTACACCTTCTGTAAACAAACTGGGCTGGAAGCACTGAGCATAGCAAATGCGTCCCTGCCTCCAGGTACGCTTCTCTGGAAAGCAAACATGGGCACTTGGGGGAGCACAGAGTAAAGGAGACAGGTAAAACGAGCAACTAAACTATATTTAACATTTACAGCTATCCTAGGTTACAGATACTAACTATCAGAGTGAAAAACAAGAGATGCTGGCCTTCCTCTAAGCTCCAACCACTCAACATAAACATATATTTAAAAACAAACAAACAAAAACACTAGTTTTGAATTGCAGAATTAGCAGTGATTATAATAAGATTTGGTGTTGCAAGTGAACAACGGATATGGTTTATCTAAACAGGTTTTAGTACCACCCTGAGTGAACAACAGTGGCACTTCTGGGCTTCCAGCCACACATGAGCAACAACAGTTTGGGTTAGGTCCAACTAAGCCCATACAATGTGGAAAGCATTACACTCCCTTTCCTAGGAATCAAAGGCTAGACGCAGGTTTCAGAACTTGTTACTTCTGTTACCACTTGAGAAGTGGTAGTAGATTTAGTAGATCTACCACTAGTAGATTTGCCTGTTTATTCTACTCACTATCCTCACATAATGTTTAATCTGAGCAGCTAAGGAGCTTGTGTAATCTTCTATTTCACCTTTTATGTTAAAATTGGAGAACTGCAGTAGAGGAAGGGAAAAAAAAAACCCACATAAATGTAGATGCTTAAATGTAGATGCACAGCATGATTTAGGATCCACAGATTCCTCACAGAGAGCATAAAGGCTCCAAGCATCTAACGTTGTGCTTGTGATGTTCCCTAGGGCTCTGCTACGATCAGGGTCAGGGCAAGAAGTAATGGATGGAAAAAGGAATGAAGTAGGTTTTGGTTTAAACTGTAAACAAAAGTCTGTCAGGAGAAATATTTGAACCCTGGAACCAACTACCTTGTAGAACGATGGGCTGTCAATAATTAACATTTTTTTTTTTTTTAGAACAGGCTAGAAAAACAGTTAAAGAGTATATATGCACCTCATCATGTATGCACCACATACGTAGTCTGTGAAGGGCCTCACAGGCTTGTTTTTATTGTTTCAATTCTTTAACTCAAAAAATACCATTATCTACTACATTAATTGCTCCTAGACAACATCTCTGTGGCAATACTCGTTAAGCTCCAGCTTAAGTTAAGCTAGTTAAGTATAATAAGTGAGCAATTATTTGGCATAGATGACAATACAAGAAATCCTCCAACAGACCAGAAATAAAACATGCAGCCATGCATCTCTTAAAAGGAGGAGTTTGGAAGAGTACTCAGCATATTTTAAAACAGAACATGGCACAAGTTTAAGGTTGTTCAAAATGCATTTAAATATTTTCAATTAAAATTAGCTTACCCTAGTGCCTTTTAAACACCCCACAACTTCATGTGACTGTCAGGGGCATTGCAGGCGACACGACAGCCCTGACAGCAGCACATATGAGGAGACCCCAGCGTGGCCCTGGCACAGCAGCACCGAGGCCATGCAGCTCATGCCTTAGCAGAGCTGCACGAGGTGGTCCTTGCCCTCCTGCAAAAGGCTCTCGTGAACTCTACGCTGGAGCAGAGGTAACTAAGCACGTTTGTACTGTGTAACTGAAGACAGTGAAAAGAGCTCATCAGAGCTCGCAACACATGGCAGGCTCAGGAACTCAGGGAAAACTGGCCACCTAGTTATAATGGTTGCTCTCTAGACTTTTTGGTCACTTGGCTTTTTTTTTATGTATTTTTTTAAACTAGCAAGGTAAGTTGCTTCAGTCTGGCTCTTTCTTCAGGCTGTTCTGTTTACAGCAATCAGGAACAATTTGTCTGTCACTGCTTATAGAAAGAAAACAACCTGTTTGTTGTTTGTGGTCTCACCACAGGGGTTACTCAGCGAGCTTTAATTGTCCTGTTTGTGAAGTAGTGCTTCGCAGAAACATATCCTGGCACGTATATGCAGCTGCCTTGGCTTACAGCGTGTTGCTGCTCTCAGCTACCTCACAGAGCATGGAAGAACCGTACCACAGAGCAAAACAGGTAAGAACTCTGGCCTGTTGCTCGCTACTTAAATAAAGTGTCTCCTTTCACCCCCCAAAACAAAAGTTATGGGAACAGGAGTTTTTAACAATGCAATTCCTTAGTTCAGCACAATACAATTTATATCAAACATCATTTGCACATGTTACAAAAACAAGGGAAGAGCGTAATTGCAGAATATGTGGAACTGCATCTTTCAGGGACAAAGCTAACAGCCAAAGGAAGGAAAATGTGTTCCTTGCTGGAACTGAAGGGAAGGTTTTAGAAGTCCAACCAAAAAATGCCAAATATTTGAAAGAGGGTGAGGTCTGAAGACTGCTTACTTTTAAGGGCTGGGTAGAGCAGTGACCCAGCTACTAAAGGAGCAGAAAGGGGAGAAACGTGGGAGGAACAGAATCCCCAGCACTGCCTGGGTATGTGGGAAGCTGGAGAGCACCGTCAACGGACACAATTCTAGGCCACATGCTTAGTAAGTTGTATAATATCAAGAGACAGATTTAGCTAGGACAAACTTTAATTTTAAAAAGTAGATAAAAAAAGAAAAGCAGAAAAACGTACAAGGATATCATGCTTGCCACTTGAGGAAGGGAGGACAAGAAGACCAAGTTATTACAGAAAACAAAAATCTTCAGACTTAAGTTGTATTTTAAATGGTTTTAAAAGTTTTTCAGTGATTATATTCTTACTATTATTATTATTCATGTGATCTAAAAGTACTCTCATTACTCTCATGTACTCAAGCACACTGTAGGTAGGAGGGTTAAGTATTGGCAAGAGACATTTCAGGGCATCAGAGGGAAGAGCACACGAGCGCACGTTGCACAAACAGCTGCCCAGCCGCTGATTACAGGAAATACTTAATAGTTGCTCGGCACCTACCATCAGAGTTATGCATGTGCAGTCTTGGAGCCTGGGCCTGGTGACCCCTATATAAGCAACCACCATAGTTAGGTAAAATAAGCTAAGTGACATAGAGAAGTAAGAGATGGCATAAACACAATGCTGGATATTTTGGCTTGCAATTTGTTTTTCTCTTCTGTTGATGTGCTCCAGCAAGTCAACCTGCTGCAACCTGCTTTTGGCTAGTGAGAAATCCTGCCCTTGTGCTGGATATTTTTTCCTGGTTCAGCTGCCTCAGTGGGAGAGGCAGGGGGACAAAGATGCAAGAGGGGACAAATGACAGGCAGCAGAGTGGAACTAAGAAGATACAAAGCTTAAACCCAGTAATGGAGGAAAAGGAATACCCTGGCTTGAAAATACACCATTGCTCAAGGGAGCAAGAAAGCAAGAAATCAAGTGTCTGGAAGGGATCAGGGCACCAAATCACTTTATCCAAGAGTGCATTTTCAAATGCAAAAGGACAACTCAGGTCAGTATCCTTCAGAACACAGTCCTTGTAGCTAAAGGAGGTAGAGAAAGGGCAATTCAAATAGTTTCTTTAAACATCAAAGCAGAGAGATCAAAAAGTAACACTTAACTGTTTTCACAGGTACTTTTCAGTAAAAACAAGCCTTAAGATCAGCCAAGCACATCGGGGTCCTTATCTCTTCCTCACTGTATGTGGAATCATCTTACATTGAGCCACTGTGCGGTGCTTCCCTCTCTACTCTGGTAAGGGACACTGGGCAAGGACAAACTTGTAACAGCCCTTATCTTTATTTCTTCACTTCTTGTTTATTTTAAACAAAACAAAACCACCAACAACAAAACCTTCCTCATTGCCTGTCTCAACTTTAAGGGAAGAAAGAATCAGAAAAATCAGAAAAACACAAGGACATCCAAGATTGGGAAAAAAAAAAGAGATTATACAAATTGAGTAAGAAGAAAAGACAGAAAGTAAATCAGCAGAGTGCTCATCGAAGCCTAGCATGGGAAGAAGAATGCCATTTATACACAAAATTAAGTAAAATATTACCAAGTATTTAATGGGAAATTTCATGGTCAAAGCATTTGCCTAAACACATAATTTATTTCATTTTAAATAGTTATTGATAGCGACTTAGGTCCATTTAAGCACAGTAAGAACTTAGTGAGCTGGAGGCCATCCGCAGATGAGACACGTGATATTTTGAAGAGATAGGGTTGGGAATGATGAGTAAGGCCACCACGACCAGCTGGCCACCTTCCAGTGCTCAAGTTAACAGGCCCTCCTTAACATTGTAACTCAAATCGCTTCAGAATTACACATCTGCCCAGGATGATGATACCATGATGATGAGAATGGATGCACCATTACCTGCTACTCCTCAAAGAAACCACAAAGACCTCACATATTGGGTAGCAAACCAAACTGAAGGAAGCGTAATGGTACTGTAACATGGGAAGATCTTATTAAAAACAGCATCAAGGGTTGACTCTGTTCACCATATTCAATACCCCATTACTCAAAGCATCCATTCTCTGTTCCTCAAAAAGCACAGCAACAGCCCCAAAAAAACCTCCTGAAACATTCACATTAGAAAAAATAACGTCCATTGGATAATACAGCTTCAACATCCAGCTATATCTGGGCTTTTTTATGCTCCTTGACAGAAGGAAAGGGAATGCTCAGATTCCTAGAATTTACTCTAAAGAACAATTAAAAAAATCTGCTACTGTATTCTGGTAATATTCTTCTGTACTTTTAATTTCAGATCCCTATGAAGGCTACTTTGAAGATGTGGTTACCAAATAAACAATTTCATATACAGGCACTAATAGCAAAAGCTTTGTTCCAAAACGAGGGAAAAAATAGTATTTTTCTAAATGTTGATTCTATAGAAAGGGGAAACAAACATTTGCTTGGGCATGTTAATTATTCTCATTTCATTTCATCTACCTTTACTCTAGGGATGTATTGGACTGGTACTACAACATGTCCTTTCCCCTGCAGCCAGTAATACTAGAAGCTCACATTTCACCCACAGCTTTCTCTCAGTACATTCCAGCACAGGAAGCTGAAAGCTCCTGATAGGCTTAAAATGAGAATCCTATAGGGAATTCCTACAGGAGAATTTAAAATAAAGGCCTATGCACAACTGTCAACCTCCTTGAGTAATGGACTTGACTGGCATATTTAATGAACAAAAAAATATTACCCTCACTGTTTTATGAAACAGTGAACCAACCGTTTAGTATGTATTAAAATGTTATTGAACATAATACAGTAACACTTGTAAGCTTGCAAAAAGCAGCCATTCAACTCTGCAGAAATAACTATAAAGACCATATGGAATAATAAACAAATAGCAGAATGCTATTCTGTGTAATACACTGAATCTCCAGTGTTCTTTTTATAACTATGTCAAATTATATTTTATTTGAAAACACTAGCAACTCACCAAAATTATAGTTGCTATATTCAGACCATATCTATCTAATGAGCATATCTATCTAACAATATTTCCAGTCAAAAATTACTATAACTATCAAGGAGTTAAAAAAAAGAAGGATTGAATTGATTGATTAACTTCTTGACGGTGAGGGTGACAGAGCCCTGGACCAGGCTGCCCAGAGAGGTTGTGGAGTCTCCTTCTCTGGAGATCTTCAAGACCCGCTTGGATGCAGTCCTGTGCCACGTGCTCTAGGCGGCCCTGCATGTGCAGGGGGGTTGGACTAGATGACCTCTAGAGGTCCCTTCCAACCTTAGGCATTCTATGATTCTATGAAGGTACTCAGCTTACACTAAGCTCTTCAGTCTGCTAAAACCAGAAAAAGATGTGGTTCTGCTTCAAGTAAATCTAGTCCATTAGGAAAAACTATTAACATTTCAGAAAAATAATAAATGTTTCTACCTATGTACATACCACAACCGCTCTGCAATATTAGTATCTTGATTAAATGCTCCATCCTTTCATATTCTTGTTGTCACAAAACTGAAGTAACTAACAGTAGGTAAATAGGTGTCTGATCCATATGAAACACCTCAGAGTAGAGAACAAAAAATCCTTAATATAAAAAATAATAAAAGGTGCTGTAAGAGTAGCCCTTCATCTCTACAAACCAATTACACACTGGAAGAAACCAATGGGACCAAGTGAGTTTTACTGTACAGGAATAGTCTTAAGAATACAAAAAAAGACAGTGAAAAAAAATCTTTGTGTACATAATGCAGGCATACTACAATAAAGATGGAAATGTCTCACTCTACCTCCAGTTTTTATTCTATGCAAAATTTATGTTTTAAGGAGATGGTGCTGCAGTAGTGAAGATGTTAACTTCCAAAAATATTTTTTAAATAATGATCAGTGATAGAACAGCTCTTTGAAGGTCAAGGTTTGTGTCTTTCCTGAAATATCACTGAACAGGCTAGGATATTTTAGCTTCATAGCATTTAAATAAAATCTAGCCATCACCATGCTTCCACACAACTACATACAGGGTATCATTCCTGCATGTTTCACAGATACACAAGTTTAAAAACACATATCTACTGACTTTTTTTCTCAGCACAGATGGCATTTCAACGGGATATTTTTTGGTGTTACAGCTAAAGTACGCCACAAAGAAATTACTTTTATTGAATATTGCCTGCTGTTTAAAAGTGTTTTGAAATTACACAACATTTTTTTTAAGGGCACTGAAGTCTGAAAACAAGACGTGCATTCACACTGATAGCTAACAGATAAAGCAGCAATGACTACTGAATACAGCTCTTCAATATCCACTGCCTAATATTCACTGCAGACTAGGGAGACATTTTTCCTCTGTGCTATAGCAGAAAAATTTGCTGAAATATGCTTGGTAATGAGATCATTGGCAACTTTGATCCAACAGAAAATAATTCATCTCTTTCTTTTGACTACCAGTAGAGTAAGATTTTAAGGAAAATTAATTACACTTCTGCAGATGAGGACAAATCTTTCTCAGTGTTTGAATATAAGAATAGAAATTCAAAACATTAAGTATGACAGTTGATATATAGGAAATATTTAGGTGCAAATAGAGATATGTCTGTGTGTGTGTGTGTGTGTGTGTGTGTGTGTGTATGTATGTATGTAGTGCATGAATGCAAAAACTATCTATGAATCCAATTTTTGAAGAATTAAGAGAAAAGTTCTTTATATATAAGTACTGATTACAATACCAGGCACTGGGAAAAGCTAGCCTTGCCATTTTAATAGCATAATAAAATTATCGTGCTTTTACGTTTCACTGGAATTTCATTTCTTCTGAAGGAAATTACAAGTCTGCAGTAAAAATGCTTTACAACAACACTGGTAAAAACCCATAACATCTGAAACCATATGTTGGATGTGTTAGATATTCCCTCTCCTAATACAAACACTATTGTACACATCAGAAGAATGGGTACAGGTTGAAAAGGTTGAAAACTATGAGAACAGGAACTTTGTGATGTCCAGTTGATAAAAAAAAAAAAAAAAAAAAAAAAAAAAAAACACCAACAAGAAACAAACTTGCTCCTGATACATAAGCTTCATATTCCTAATAATTCAATCACTCTTAAATCACATCCTGCTCTTACAGAATCAGGTATAGCAAAATAGGCTGAAAGACCACAGCAACACAGAGCTGATGTTATACCAAACTGGATGATAAACATTATCAAATGTAAAGCATTATTAGCCAGAAAAAGCAGTCTGCTTGGTCAATGAGATTAAGTTGTGGCCTTGGGCATAAGTGAAAAATCTCAGGAGTAATTTTATCTCATCCAAAATCTTCACTTTAACAAGGATATCACATGGACAAAATCCTAACAAAACCCTTCTGGACAGACTAGCTGGTTTATCTAAGGCTGATGAAAAATAAATTGTAATTATCACATAACTGGTTCTATTACAACCTGATACTTCTGGCAAAGTTAGTACAACAGTCACATAGAGCGAGAGATCTAAAATCTCTCAGATGAATGAACAATACAACACAGGTTAGAAACGGATAACTCAAAAGAGAGAGATAATAGATTAGACATAGATTAGACATCTTTCAACGTAAATTTTTCTACAGTAGTTAAAGTTACACGTAAGATAATTTGTTGAAAATAATGCTCATCTGAAATACCAATGTAGCTCTTTAGCAATAAGGACTTCTGATTCTTAAGCCATGAGTCTTTACCACCCAGCTATGAAATCCAGCCAATGGTATTTATAGGAGGTTTAACCACCCCTGTGTTCATCTCGCTTATAAATGGGCACAAATACAGTCCCTCGATAAGGGAAAGAAAATCCAGCATTAGAAAGCATCATCAAGAAATACATCATTTTTATACTTTAAGATGGCTAACAAACCAATAGTCTAAACATAATAAAGCTCTAAATTGAATGAAATCCAATCAACTTGCACACCAATAAAGTCCATCAAAACAAAGTAACAATTTAATACTTTAATAATTAGCTAGTGTGGCTATTTAGAGAAGCCAATTCTAAGTGCTCAGTATTGCCAGCAATTAACATTCAGAAGCCCTAAAATAGGCTCCACTTGAAGTTTTTAATCTAGGAGTAACTCTTATATCATAAAGAACACTGTTTTCATTTTGAGAAGTCCATCAAAAATAGAAAAACGTAAAATTAAAAAAAAAAAAAAAAAACAGTACAAAAAAAAAAAGGACAGATGAGAAGACTCAATCCATAGGGTGGTGAAAAGAGCTTGAAAGTGGTTTTGAGCTAGAAGGCTAGAGAGTTCAGAGGCTCACAATGCTACATTCAGCAACTCTGAAGTACAGGCTCTATTTCTTGGCCTTTGCTTTCATCCATTTGCCTGAAAAGCATCAGCAGCCAACAAATAGCCAATTCTTTCTGACAATACCAAATCAATCTATTCCGCCCAAAATGTGTGGAACACAGAAAAGTTTCTCTCCCATGAGAACACCAGAGTTTTGTAAAACAGATTGAGAAAAATCATGAAGAACATCTCTGCATAAATAGAAAAGAACAACTTGAGCATCAGGTTCTTTCTCTCCCAAGTAGATGGTGAAGTCCTCCTAGGGAGAGCATCACAGCTAAGCTGAGGCTGCTTTTGATCTTTGAGAGGGGCTCCTGGAGAGCTGTGGCTAAGGGACTCTGCACGTGTTGCTACTGAGATGCATGGGGCATACCAGTCATGCCTGGCAGGCCCTACGGATCAATGGCAAACTCTAGAATCAGCAGGCTGACAGAGCTGTGTTCCTGGAGAGACTGGGCAAGAAAACCTTATAGGATGAAAATGTGTAACTGCTAATAGGTTTCTTCATAATGATCATCATAAAATACAGCTAGATTTACTTTGGTACAAGTTGTTTGTAGCTATTCTTGAAGAATATAAAGAGACAATGGGAGAGAGTTGCTAAAAACATGGCACTTATTTTCAATTAAACTATGTATTTCCCCATTAAATAATAAACTCATTAGCAGATAAAGTACAGTTATATGAATTAAAAAAACGATTTTGTAGTAATATAGCAACAGTTTTAAAGAAAAGATAGCAAAAAATCCAGTAGCCTATGATCATGGTTAATGACACTGCTAAATACTAGTGAATATAATAAACCAAAAGAATATAGAGAATAGAGATTTTTAATGAAAAACAAAAAACTAATTTCACACTAACAGAAGGTATATAATCAGCTAAGGTTTAGCTTTTCCTCTGGAAGTACAAAGTAAATGTATAAAAAGTTAGGCAATTAGAAAGCTTGAGGGTTTTTTCTTTTGGGGGGAAGACAGAAAACAGAAGAACTGGGAAAGGATAAAGTGGTAGCAAAGGGACAATATTTGCAGATCATCTAGCAAACCACAAATGAAGCAAAACGCTCTGCCCTGAGAAGAGCAAGAACAATGACGGCCCACTCCCTTGACTCAAAACCTTCTGGACGTTTCACTCTCTTCTGAAATATGAGAAAAGATACCATTTCTGGAACTAAAATTCTGGACATGGGAATTTTCATATTCGGGCACTACAGAGTTGATCACCGCTGGAAACATCAAATAAACACCCCAAGTTTTTCAAGTCTTAAATGCTTAGCTTTTTTTTAAATCAGAGATGGACCTGGAAAAAATGTCTAAATGTTCATGGATTTTGTCTCTTTTGCAACTATCACCTATAAGAGCCAGAGTAAAATTAGCAAAACTATTGCCTTCAGACTTTAGGAAAATTATGATCCAGTTCTGGTTGGTAGGGCGAAATTTGCTGTTTTATGTTGCCCCCCCCCCTTTTTTTTGGAAGAAGGAAATCAAAAACAACAAAATATCCAGTTTGACTATATATTTTTAAAGCAGCACTGTAAAAAAATAAACTTGAAAGGCATTTCTCTGAGAAGTAAGAATAACTGAATTTACCAAGTAGGCTTAGAAAAATCTTTGCAGGCAGATTGATGCCAATACAAAGAACAAACAAAATAACAAAGAACAAAAATAACCTCCCATCAACTTTCTGTCCTGCAACATAAAGTACATTTCACTGTCAGTATTTCACCAATGATAGTTGTTAATCTGCTTAGTATACCTGAATATGTTTATTTTGTACTGATTTTCTAGTATTTTCTAAGGTATTTATTCTTTCTCTAACTCTCAAACAAATTACTCCTTCCCAAAAGGATTTTAGGTTCCTTATTTTCTAGCTCCCTTTCTTTAAAACCAGTTCTTAGCCAGTTAACCAAGTTTATTGTTCTCTGCTGTTCCACCTAAAATATATATATTTTTTTGCAGTAATGTCTACCAAGCCTGATGTTAAATATTTTTTTTTCTCCATATAATTCCCTATTAATAGTTCATAATTAAAAGTGCCTGATGAAAGTGCTGAGGTCACAAAAGTTTAGGTAAGTTCACAGTAGAATCTCAAGAAATAAGAAATTAAAAAGCAGTATCATCAGTGTCATACCCCAACAAAATCTGTTTTGTACAAATTTGATTTCCTTGCATTAGGTCCTCCTCAATACTTCCCTGAGCAATCCATTTCACAAAATACTTTGCAAGCCAACTGAATATGTCTAGCCAGGGATATAACAGGCTGCAGGCGTGACAAAAAAAAAAATGCTACCAGGTAGGATGATTCTCATCTCTCTCACTTAAAGCACTGCTTGTCAGGCCAAGGTGAAGCTGGCACTAATCTCTGATGGTTAAGACATGTGCTCTTCTTGGGGTGCCTCAGGCACTGTAGATTATATAAAGCAACAAACAAATCTCGTTTACATATGTTGTTCTTCTAAGAGTTATTTTATTTCTTTCTAACCACCCATTTCTTACTAGTATCAAGCCTCTAGAAGAGACTATGGCACTGCAGGTAGTGGACTGAAGCACAGCAGGCTCTGCACAGCTCCCACACTGCAGAGAGCCAAGGCAACACAAAAGTCCTGCATTTCAGACCATCACAGCTCCTGCTACTATGTTTGCAGTTTTTCAAAAAGTCTCTCTCACGCAGCCAAGATTTCATTGACTTTGAAGTGTTTGGAAATGAATTACCAGTCTTACCAGTCATCAAACTTGCCTCTAATATTGCATTAAAAATAATAAAACAAAATAAAGAAAAAAAGTCTTCCCTTACCTTGCTGGAGGCACATCAATATTTGAAGAAACAACCTTGCGCTTCTGTTCAAGAAGACAAATAGAGCGAGTGTTTTCCTTTTCATGCTCATGAATTCTGCTTGTTTTTTTGGTCTCTGCTGTTTTTAAATCTTCCTCCTTTTTGGCAAACAGGAGAAACTGTTGGTCTGGCAGTTTTTGACTGATATCAGTTTTTACATCCTCCTGTTGAAATGCAGGGAAGGTCATTTCACGCTTGATGCTGGCTGCCTGTAAAATTAAAAGCAATTATTAAATTCTCCTTCCTACTAAAAAGTAGGAAAAAAAGAGGAAAAACTACCTCCAAATAACTCTTTGAATCAAAGAACACCTTTTTTGCTCTTTATAAATCCCGAAACTGGCATTAATTTCTCACCAGCTTTGAAGACAATCTAGGAAAAGAAGCAGTTCTTAGCTGCTTGATAAAATAATCATTTTTCTCTTGATATTAAATCAAAAGGGTATATGAATTGGGATGCTTTAAGCCACAGGATATATATATACTTCATGCATATACATCAGTATTGCATAACTTCATACAAAAGAAATCCCAGTTGCTTTCTTCCTGAAGGAGTCACGCCTGGCTCCTTGAACTGCCCAGCTCCCATTCCCTGCCAGACATACGGGGCTTCTCCTGAAGGGCGCACGTGCCGCACGCAAGAGCTGGTGTTGCTACTTCTGCCCATTTGGGCCTTTCCTGTTAGAGGTTGCAGTGTTAACTCGTCAGGAGAGCAGGAGAAGCACTGGGGTAGCAGGTGCCTCCTCCTGCACAAAGCAGAACTCTGCCAAGGGAGATTAAACAGAAACTCTTTCCTGTTTAAGCTACAGTACTTTAATATCCCTTTTTATCACCCAAAAAATGATTATATGTATATATGCATGCAAATACAGATATAAATGTAAAATGAAATATGTAAAAGTTCTTCTCCCCACAACTCCACTTTCAAACCTTTGCAGGTTTAAAAATGGTGCAGGTTATTTTTAGTTCACAGAAATGCAGTCTTGCCAAGTAACTTTGTTTAGCTATCTATGCTAAACATGTCATCACTAACACGTAAACACTCAGGACAGATCACTTTATATGTCCTATTCTAGTGTTGCCATAGAAGAACTTTTGGTAGTTGTTTGAAGAACAAAAATGAAACAGACTCTTTATGAATGTAAATAGAAGAAGGTACTCATCACACCAAAGGAAGCTTCATACGCGAGCTGAATTCTACCCCCCACCACTACAGTATCATCTCCCATTGCACCAGCTTTTCCATATGCTACTCATATATCCAAATTACAGTTTAGTCTTACTGTTTCAGTACTATGTAATTAATAGTCAGACCCATGCAAGTGTTTGAAAGTCTATGTAAAAAAATGACCAATCTGCACAAACGTAAACATTCAGAGCATCGCAGAGCTGCACCCAGCCAGGTCAGGTCCATCAGTTAGAAGGCTAAAAATGAAGACCAAACCTTTACACTGCTTATACTAACCCTCTTCCTCAGTTTCCAATGAATGTTTGAAAACATTTATTACCATATTTCTAAACTTTCCCTTGATAGCATAAAGAAAAAGATTCAGATAAAGAGCCTTTTGTACTTTAGACGCAGGTGGTCATAACAGAAGGTCAAGAATGTCACTCACTGGACAGTGCTTTGCAACTGTCCACTGTCTAGCAGGTTTCAAATTTGTTAGCAAATATAAATAATTTCCATTTGGTACCTCTGTCATATTTGAAAGGGTACAAAGTATTCTTCAGAAAATCCAACCACATTCGCAGCCAGCTGTTGATGCTGTTCCTTTCAGAAAGCATCAAGTGCCACAAGAACTTGAGTGATCAACTTCTCCATGTTTTGGTAGATGCCTTGATCTTGAATCATGATAACAGAGTAGTCCTTAAGCTCTGCACCTCAATCACTCACAGCACAGAGATAATACACCAATTTTTTAACATATCTTTCCAGCTAAGCATTTTAACTTCTTACCAGGAACTTTTTTTTCACATACGCCTTTTGGTGGTCCTATTAATCTATAACAAATTTCACCAAAAATGTAGCAGCAGGTCTAGTCCATGCAAAATATAACCTGTCTGAGAGAGCAGTTAACATAATAATATCAATTGATTCTAACTTCTGGCACTTGGCATTTCTATTTCATTTGTTGGGCAGCTATTGTTAAACTACAGGATTATCTTGTTTGATGATGGTTTGGCTATCATACCACAGCACTTGCTACCTTATTGCCTCCAGTATCCACAGTTGATAGAATATTCTATTTTTTTTTCCCATATGCACACAGTGACTTATAAAAAAAGGCATATTTGAATGATATCAAGGTAACTGCTTTCCATATAGTTCATTGCATAATTTTACCCTCAAGCTATATGTAATTTCCAACTTGCTTTCAACCAAGTTCTTTGTAAACTGGCCTCATGCAACTGACATTGCTTGAAAATTTGATTTTGGTTATAGAAATGTAACAGTTATAAATGCTCTGCCATTTTCAACTCTGTTTCCATTTGCAACTGGTTTTGTTACCCCCATCTCTTTGCTAACTCCCCTCCTCTGTCATTGGATAAGTGAAACTGAAACTTTTGATCTGCCACTGCTTGGAAACGACAGTTCATTGCTCTCCCTATTTTTACCCGTAGAGCTCAGTTCTCCCATGTGGATATTACTTAGGTTCTGCGCTTTCTTTAGGTCTTCTATTGCATTTTTTTAAAATGCTTTATGTGGTGGGCCTTCCCATTCACTCCAAGTTTTCAGCATCTAACAGCAAGACCATTTTCAGGAACTGCTTCAAAGACCTGAACGTTCAGGGTCATAGAGCCATCTCTTCCTCTTCACTTGGAAACACTTGTGTTCTGAGCTCCATGGTTTGGTGTCGTGACAGTCCTACCCCAACATACCAGGTAACTGGCAACCTGTTCCTGCAAAACCTGGAAGAAGCTGCTTACTTTGGTTTCTAAGCAGAAACTTTACTGAAGAGGAGAAATAATTTTAACTTCTGTTTTGAGGTTGCCAAGACAATAGCATATATTTAGGTTGAGGTTATATTTTTAGGATTTTCTCCTTGTTCCGTTAGTATTTTTAATTCAAAAAGTTTAATATTCCACATTAAGACTAAATGATTACCACATTTTTCTTTATAATTTTCATGCCATTAGCCATCTTAACCTGCTTATCAAAATTTACATTTGGTTAAACTATAACCAGGTTACCAGTCTTGAAATTTACACACTCCAAACAGGACCATGCGACTGCAATCCAAGTCCTGCCCAAAAGTAAGGCATGCCCAACATCAACACAAGTTTTAGGGAACTTAAAGCACTTTTTCTTTAGACTGCACTTTTACTCAGAATTTCTGAGTAAACACATTTACAGTCATTTTTTTCCTATGCCCAAAAGCTTCTCACTGATTAGATGACCACACTGCAGTCAAATTTTAACTCCAGTAAAATTTGAGCTTGGATTTCACTCTGAACAGCAAGTAATATTTTTGTTCCTCAGTCATTTGCCAGTCAAACAGGTCAAGTATCGAGTCAAAGGATCAGGAAACACTAGAATAAGCAGATCTATCTGGTACCACCTGCATGCAAACTTAAAAGATGAAATCCAACACATGGAATTTCTTGAGTACAACAGGACCGGGCTTTAGCTCCTTCCCTTGCTTCTGACATACTGCTGCTTAAAATGTTATTTTCAGTAGTTTACCAGCATTTAACAGATTTTCTATACTATGCAAACTATAAATCTCACCAGAATATTAGCTGCACTTATGTATATGTGATCCAAATATACAGAAACACACCTTCAAATGTAAGAACTGACTCCCACCTAAGCTCTTTCAAAGCTCGTTCTTGTGCAATACTTGCCAACACAGGTGGGAACATTGGTGGCACTGACCTTATTTTTAACATGGTTTGCAATGGCCTACACAAATCAGTGCTAGTAGCAAAACAATCACTTTTGCATACAGTGCATACTTTGCTATCAGTTTTATAAACAACTTCCAGGCTAGCGTACTAAGACATTGGGCTTTGGGCAGTGACTATGATGTAACTACACAAAACAAAAGCAGCTGGACAGCACGGAGAAGCAGTTAACTGAAGAGCAACAGCATCTAACCATGAAACTCAATGCAGCTTCCTCAGTGAAGCTACGTTATCCTACACCAGGTGAAAATCTGGCCGCGCGTGTGACTGCATCTGTGTGCCAAGGCACAACCTGGCAAACGGCAACTTGGCAGAGCACAACTCACGTTCTGCTGTCAGGTAGCGGAACAGGAGTGAGAGTCCGGCTGGACACTCCAGCCTCTAGATATGCTCACTGACTTGGGCCTTTCCTTCCGCTTCTCCTGGCGGAGCTTGAATCTCAGGATTCAGCTGGCTAAATTAAGTAATGTCGGGGCTGCGATCTCTTTATGCCATTGTGTTTATTTCATACAGGCTAAAGGATTTGTTTGACAAAAGAAAGAGCACTCCTAAAACTTAAAAAAAATACTGCATGGGGAGAGAGAAGCATCTGTATGAAACAAATGCATCCAAAACTCATAATAAAATCCTACTAGAAATTCGCTTTGGGAAACTAGCTGCTGTTCCTGATGCCACTACCACGTTCACCCTTTTTTTTCCCCGCCCCCTCCAACAACTTTCTTTTCCCTTCTCAACCCTAAAATTTCAACTCGCACCCAAACAAGCCATAAGTGAATTGAACGCCCATGTCACTCCCAGAATCACCACTCTCTCATAAGCTGCACTAGTTGTTTTCCAGTCTTAGACATTTTTTCTATTTTAAAAGAATAATCACTCAACACACTGTCCCTATTTTGGATAAATCTACACTGTCCATATTGAAACATTTTAACTAGATGGACTTGCAACATTAAAACTATATATTTAAAGACAGGAATTAAAGACAAGGATTCCTAATTTCTACTTGAGTCACTACGTAACCATTTGGTCTAATTCCATTTAAGAGTAAAGAAACAGCGATAACACAGTCCAGCACTGGCCAGCCCGCAATATGTCTCTATTGTATTTTATAGGCAATTTTTCCATCCTGGTTTTATGACCATCTGCTTCCATTTTCTAAAATAGATGTAAACATGCTGTGTGGTATGGACCACTGAAAAATTCAGTCTGGTAAGGAAACAAAAGTCATGAGCTTCTTTTTATAAGAAGTCATGAGCTTCTTTTTATACGAGGTTTTAACATCATTTCTGATCTTCTACAGAATAAAAACGTAGCTTGATGAGGGAGAGGAAATAGTAATCAATATATTTCAGTCTAGTAGCAATGGCAAGTATTAACGCACACAAACGATAATTAAATAAATATTATTTAACCAAAATGAGAGGTCAATACCTGTAAGTCTATTTTCAGGCATAGTCCTACCTGCAAAAGTGAGGATATGTTCTGGAATAAGGACAATTTACCTGTTTTTCTGAATGAGACAGAAATAATGAGTAAAGTTCACAGCAAAGTACAACAAGAAGCAGTGAACTTTCCGAGAAACACTGAATTTTCCGAGATAAGTGCACATGTAAAGAATATATATATTTACACTAAATTCCTGAAAGAATAAAAGTTTTATTCTTACCACTTTGCACCATATTTCCAGTTCAAGTTCTAGGAGTTCTTACATAAGAACAGTGTGATTTTTCTACCCCAAAAGAGCATTATAACTGGAAGGAAAAATTTCATTGTACAAACTGCATTCCTGTTCCTTCACAAATCTCTATTCATACAGGAACACAAAGAGGTAGGACAGATTGTTGCAGTGATACTTGGAAGTATTCTGCCCTGAATTTCAATGCATTATTACATTTTGGAGTATACTTTGCATTTAATTGCTTGCCTCATGAGTGGTTGCTCATTACACACAAACTGTGTCAATCTATTCACTTTGAGCATTTGTAAACTGCTGCTCTCCAACGCTACAAAAGAAAATGCATTTTAAGGTCACTAAAAGTGCTCTCTCCAACAGGTAAGTGGGACTGCAGTATTCATTTTCAACCTGGGTAGGACAAAATCTGTACCCCGATCATCTGACTGAATACAAAACTGTCTAGAGTATATATATATACATATTTATTATTAAAATACAAATCTAAACATTTACGTTGGAAGGATTGATAATGGTGCAATAGCTGGAATAAGTGAGAAGTTTCTCTCCTTCCATTTTAACGTGCATGTCCTCACTTATCTAGCTATACATTAATATACCCATAAAAAACATATTCCTCAGCACCAACATAAGGTGCTCCTGAATCATACAGCATAAATGCAGATGAATGACCAAAACATGCTCTAAGCACATACCCAGAGAAGTATCAGATTTTCAAACGTGAGTATCTCTTGTACCCCATACTGAACAATCATCAGCTTAAAACTCAGAAACGCTATTTTGTGCACAAAAATTTCTGTGGGGACTAAAGGAGCATAAACGTGAGACTGGAGAGTGAGCTGGTAATAATACCAAAAAAGAGGGGGAAAGACATAAGAAAACTAGGAATTCATGCACATATCTTTTTTGGTTCTTAAGTAAAATTAATTTGCACCTAATATAGCATTTTTTCCTCTAACATACAATCACAGGGATAAAGATGTGAAAGTCTGACAGTTCCCTTCTTCCAATGCAGTAATAATTACAAATAATTTTCCAAATGCAGTAATAATTACAAAGTATTAATGATTAATAATACTAATTATTGAATAAGTCTATTTTCACAATTTGGTTGCACTGCTTATAATTAAAAAAATACACTCCAACTCTCTGAATTTCTGAAAACTTGGATAGCTGGACTTTACCTCGAGCTGTCTGCCATAAATTTCTGGAAGGCTTTCAGAAATTTCAGACGAGGACTTAAACTCTGTTTTCTTTTTTCTTAAAAAAAAACACAATCAAATAAAAAAAATGCCCCTAGATTTTTAAAATGTTAGATACTAGTTTGGAAAGCCTTGAACAACAGGAAAATGTTTTTTTCATTTTTTTCACCTAGTAATCTTTTTATTGCATTTTAAGCACTGCTAAGTATGCTAAGCATTAAACTCTTGGGAAGTTAAAGGGACTTGCTTAGCCAGGGAGGGGAAGCCCTAATTGGTTTTTCCAATTATTGACTTGCAAAGAGTGGGTTTAAAATTAACTAAACCAATTATCACATTTTCAAGTGGCATTAGTGCCTGGCTTTGTGATGGGAAACTACCCTGTGATATAACATGTGGTCTCCTCATCTCTCCAACACCTGGTAAACATGCTCGGGCATCCTGTAATGCTGTAATGCAAAGGGCTCAACTTGGGCTGTCCATAGAAGAGCGAAGACAAACAGAAACTGCAGGCTTGGTTGGCCAAAAAAAAAGTACAGGATTCAGCAATGTCTGTGTCCCTGGACACATGCACAGCTACCAGTTAAGACGTTCTCCTGAAGTTATGTGTGGCTGCAGGTAAAAGCACTGCCAGTTTTCCTCGCTGAGTAGGAGATGTGGCAGTAGAAACATCCATTTAACTACACAGAGAGGCAGGATTAAGGAGCTTTGTCTTGTGTGAGAACACTGATCATCAGCAGTTATCCCTTGAGCCACAGAATGCAGAAATAAATAGGTTTCAGAATTTCCTTTGACAGTACTTATATTAGCAATCAGTTAAAAAGGACTTGCAAAAAAAAAAAAACATGTAAAGGCATTTATAATCCAAATAGTTAGCTTAAATGTTTCGCTAACAACTTTACAACATTTCACTTATAGGAGGTTATTAACATTTCTTCTCTATGTTGGTAGGATACAAGCATTAGCCACTTCATTTGCTGAAGCAGATTTTTAAAGTCACCATCCAATCTTATGATTGCTTATCATAATTGCACTGCCTCTCTAAAGTTCAACTAATCTTTTTGCCATTATGCTAAAAAAAAAAAAAAGGCACTAAAGATGGCAAAATGATGAGCCGTGTAATTTCACACTTCAGTATGTAATCATGGAGACATTTTACCACTTCTGTGTCCAGTAATTGTAACTGTCCTCTATGGTTAGAAGCAATACTTGAAACTTACAAGAGCTGCTGTGGAAAGGTTTTAGGAGACTAATGGATTCACATGTGGTTAAGTAATTGGGCTAAATTCCCATTCTGTTTATATTAGTGGGATTTTTTCCCCACTAACTTCAGCTCTGTGAGGATTTTATGGAAGTTGGAGTCTTTGTCCCTTATAAAAACAACAGCAAAAAGATCTGCGTTTTCATCCACAATTCAACTAACAGAAGTTGTTCAGCTTCCTGTCTTGATTAGTGTTGTTGTCAAACAACAAATACCACCCACACATGTACTTTCTAATACAATGAGAAAAATGTCACCACAACCATCATTTCAGATGGGAGAGTTTGGCAAGTTGCCTGAACGGTGAGAGCAATCAAACTGCAACACGTTCATCACTGCTGGTGGCATTACCCTTACACGTTCCGCTCCACAACAGCCTGCAGTTCAAGACGTCAAACACAAGCCCAGGAATCTAGGGAACACCGCAGAAGTTAACACACTTTTTATTTACTGCACACTTGCCATTTAATCTTCTGAAATAAACAGAGATAGCGATCGCAGTTTCTCTTAGCCCCGTATTCTTCTCTACTCACTTTGTTTACCCCAGGCATTAAGAAGGGTCAAGCTCCTTACTGCTTTTAGCCATAAGTCATTCAATAAATCACTTGAAAGTATTACAAATACTCAAGGGTAAGGATCAGAAAGCCAACAAGCATTCTCATCCTGAGGGGAAAAAACACAACGACCATCTCCTTGCCCGATCCCAGGGAGTATTTCCAGAGCAGACACGAGCTGGGCCCAGCAAGTTCTCTACAGCCCAAGAAGCCAAACTTCCAGCCTCTGATGTGGCCAAGCAGCAGAATTCCAGACACAGGTTAATCCCATGGTCTTTTAAGATATCCCAGGCATCTTCAAAAACTCCAATGCACTTCAGTGATCAAATTTAACAGCTGGGAAAATACACAGTCGAGTAGAATTTGAGTGTATAAAGGCGAGCTACAGACCTGTGAGGCTTCCTGGTGAACTCAGGTCAGAAGTAAGGCTAGAAAGAGCAGCATAAGGACAAGCCAGGTCAGGCGCAGATGGTCTATGAGCCCCTACATTCAGCATAACGTTGCAAACATTGCTGACTGGTCCATGAAAGACACTGCTTCCACACTTAGTTCTCACAGTAAGATGGAGCCATGCACACCCATCCATTGCACAAATGGAGGCAATCCTGCCTGTGCAGTCATGACCTGCATTGGTCACCCTAACCCGAATTCATCCTAGACTGCAAACAGTCTAACAAATAAGAACCAAAATTCATGGCTCCACTATACCTCTCTATTCTCACATAGCCACAGTTTTCAAATACAGTTACACAGTTACTTTTACGGGCAATATGGTTATGTCTGCTCTTTCTGAGGAAAAAAAAAAGGAAAAAATACATTAAAAGTACAGTAAATTATTTCCATTCATTCTGTGTTACAAGAGAGCAGAGAAAAAAAAAAAAACTTTACAATCTCACCACCCCCATCTCTGTCTCCACTCACATATACTATGTATAATTTTTTTATTTCTAAACAGGAAGAAAAGTCCCAAGTCTAGTTGCACAGCTTCCATGTCAACCTCACTAGCCACAGTTTCAGCCAAGGAAACTATAAGCTTGAAACTTAAAAATTAAATGTGTTGCTTACTTAACAATTCACAGGCTGAGCTCCTGGTTTTAATCTGCTGATGCTGTCTTACAGTTTCCTTGTCTTGCATTGCCTGCCAATAGTTGCTTATTAGCTTGGGTGCTGCCCTCCAACTTTCCAGACTATGGAGCAATATTGTCTGTTTGTTCTGCGTTTGTAGCAAGACCCACATAACAGGAATTATGACATTATTAAATTCATTTTAACAGTTATCACCATTATTAGTCTGAGAGGGAACATTTCAGTTTATTTTTAGGCTTGTATGCAACTTCCTGAACAGTATTTGAGATCTCTCCACCACCAAGTAAATCTGGTGTTTGAAGAATTCTGCATCTCGCAAACAGCCTGTTAGAATATATTTCCATGCACATATGAAAGTTAAATGAAATAATCCTTGCTAATCAAGCAAAAAGTTCTTTTTGCCCAAATACAAGCCTTGGAAAGGAGAGACTTGTCTTGAAGAACTACTACTTCCTATTTCTGTCCACATATTTGAGAGTAGCAGAAACTGGTGCAACTGTCCAAGGCATGCAAAAGACTTCCCTACAAAAAAAAAAAAATAAAAAAAATAAAAAATAAATCTAGCTGTGAGGCTTGATGGGCCAAATACTTTTCATTTTGATGTGAAGTTCTCAGGTACCTTTTTTTAATTACCAGCTCCAGTGTAGGTTCTATGATACACTCATTCACACTTCTACCCACACTGAACTGGTCTGCTGTGATGCACTCCATAGAAATGATTTTGTGAAAAGTCAAGAAGTAAAATGCCATTTTACCAAGGGCACAGATATCCTGTGCAAGACCCATTATCCTCTCATAGTTTCGCAGTCAGTTTTCTGCATTTGTTTTTATCTACTTAATTCACCTTTAATCTATGTACTCCTACACTATTACACCCTAAAGAAATAAACACAAAGCAAAGATGCTTAATTTCTTTAAAATGTTAAATTATAATAGTTTCCATTCTTTACTGTGCTTAGAAGTGTAAATACTGGAACCAAAAATTGAGCATGTCATGACAGTCAGAAATATTCTTCCAAAGACAGTAAATGCCAGCAGCTATTTACTGAACTAAAACACACAGAAGATTTGATTTTCTACACTCAGAAAAGATTCTATATACTAAAATGAGCCTACTATACATTACTTCAGTCATCTCACCTGTGAGGCAGATTTAGTTTCCAGGGGAATAAGTACATGTTCTCATAAGAACATATGCTCTTTAGTGCAAGAGAGATAGCCCAACTATCTCAGTTTTTGTTAATGGACCTATCATTTGAAAATGTGATGAGTGCTGGCAGAAAAAAAAGCAATATACTTAGATAACCCTTATTTTACACAGATTATAGCTATGTAATCCAGATTGCATTCTCCATTTGAGAATTCAGCATAACTTACTTCTCCTACAGAATGCAAAGGGTAATTTTCTCTAAGTTTGTGAAGCACTGGCAGTTTCACTGTTGGGAGACACATGTCCCCAGAAGCTCCGATGGTACCCATCATTTCCAGGCTGTGGCTCAAGCACCACACCAACATCTTTGTGGCGACAACACAGGGCCAGGGTATCAGCATTTGGAGATAGGATGGCCTGACCCATGCAGACCATAACGCTGTGTCACGGTACTTGACAACCTCACTGAACAGTTAGTCAGAGAGTCCAGTGACCGAACCTGGTCAGATTTATTTACTGTCACCACTGCACCAAACTCTCTGAAACAACAGAAGGATAACTTGGATTTCTGCTGCTCTCCCTTTGCTTTTCTTATAGATACAGGAAAGACTCCAGTGTCAACATGGCACTGCAACAAGGCACCTCTAGCTCCTGTTAATTAAGAGTCATTACACAGTCTATTAAAACAAACCAAAATGGATATCCTTTGCCCTTTCACGCACATCAATTCACTATAATCGCTGCATATCTATCACACAAATTCTCTGTAGACCTGCACACAGAATGAACTCTACCATCCTGGCATATCACAAGGGAATATTAATTACAGAGAGCCCCTCCCAATAAAATAATTAAGCCTAGATTTGCAGGATCCTTGCCTGCACACATCCAGCACCAAATTCAGATTCTGTAAAGGATCTGTTTTCAACGTGGGTCTCTGCGCAGGGTTCCAACACCTGGAAACTTTCCCTAAGTGGGGCTGCAAGACCGAAACGCCACCCAAGCCATTTACTGAAGGGGCCGCAGGCCCGGGCGCGGTGCCAGACGACACGCACGTACCCGCCCCTGCAGCGCGCGGCGCGGCCCGCGCGGGCAGTGCCGAGCGGGGCACCCCGCGCCAGCGGCACCTCACTCGGCCCCAGCGCCTCTGGGCACTGCCAGCTCCCGGCCCGCGCACCCTGCGCGCAGCACGGGCCGTTTCAACCGCTCCTCCTTCCCCAAAGCCTCTCCTCAGCTTTTGCCAAAATGTTATTTTCCTCTCTAGCGTTTAAAAAAAAAAAAAAAAAAAGGAAAGAAGGAGGGAGGGAGGGAGGGAAATAGCGGACTGTCCCACACCCCCTGCCATTACCTCTGCCTCCCCGCTCGCTGCCGCTTTGTCCGGGACTTGTTGAGCCCGGGGCCGCGCCCCCAACGGCCCCGCAACGGCCGCGGACCCAACCGCCCCCAAGAGCACCGCAACGGCCGCGCCCCCAACCGCCCGCGCGGCGAGGGGAAGCGGGGGCGGGGCGGCCGCTCCAACCCCCACCCCGGCCCGCGGTTCCCAGTCACCGGCTGCCGTCGCCCGGCCCGGCCGCCCGCGCGACGTGGACGCACCTTGAGGCTGCCCCTGAGGGGGCCGCGGCCGGGTGGGCCGGGCGCGGCGGGGGGGCTGGCCCCGCCGCCCTCCTCGT
>JAUBNY010001036.1:5759617-5779735 GCA_032275445.1 Crypturellus soui
AGCAGGGACACCCAGAGCACGTGGCACAGGGTGGCATCCAGGTGGGTTTGAAGATCTCCAGAGAAGGAGACTCCACAAGGAGCCTCTCTGGGCAGCCTGTTCCTGGGCTCTGTCACCCTCACGGGAAAGAAGTTCTTCCTCATATGGAGGTGGAACTGCCTGTGTTTCAACTTGCATGCCCTGTCCTGTCACTGGCCACCACGCAGAAGAGCTTGGCCCCATCCTCCCTACATTCACTCCTCAGGTACTTAAGGGTGTTGTTTAGAAGGTCACACTTTTGTGGTTTTGCAGGCTGGCTCTTCCCACACCTCCATCCAGAAGGACGGGGCAGCTCGAGGAGAAGCAGCTCACATCCCCCTCCTTAAACGGAAGGGACGAGGGCGCTCAGGCCCGAGCTGTCCTTGCCCCTGTGCGGACAGCCCTGCGGGAGAGCGCAGCGGCGGCAGCGCTCACGGACACTCGGGAGCCGCTGTGCGGGGCCGGGTGCCCTCCCGAAGCCCAAACCAGCCGGCAGCACCGGCAGCGGGGAAGGTAACCCAAGGAAACGGCTCTTGTTGCCACACTGAACAGCTCGAACACCAAACTCTAGTATCCACACACATGTGAGAAAGGAAGTTGTTGTTCTCTTAGGTGTTTCTTACTAATACATTTGGACATTTACCTTTTACATCTTTTTTTTTTCATGTCAGCTGAGTGCTTGCAAGCTGCAGAGCTTCTTGCCGTGAGAGAAGGTAAAGATCTCCATGAAGCCTGCAATATGGGGTCCCTGAGGATGAGATTTCCCTTAACAGCACCAGTCCAGACTTCTAAATCCCACAGGCACCTTAAAAAGATCCCATTCAAAATCGTTGAGGTGAAGCAGTTTCTGTGCCCTCTGCACAGTTTCCATAGCTCATCAAGGACAAAACAGTCACTGAGAAGGTAACAGCTGAATATGGAAGTGCGAAACAGTTCCAAAAGTGAGAAGATAGTCCAATTCCATCCTAGACTGAAAGTCAAAAATATAAGTCTCTTCATAGACATTAGAAATGTCAAAACATCAGTATTTTTTTTCCCTTTAAAGCAATAAGAATAAGGTTTTAATACCCCTTCCCCAATACTACAAGATCAAAATTTCAAGTGTTGGTATCATTGTCTGTACTGAAAGCATTCTGAAATTAAAATGAAGTATCTTAAAATCAAGTCATGCTGCTATATTTTTCAAATCACCTAAGCAATATTGTTATATTACTGTAAACTGTAAGAAAAAAAAATCTGTTCTTTAAACAGAACAAAGAATCTTATTTTACATTTCCTATAACAAACACATTGGCAAATATGAGAGGATTTGTGGAGATAGAAAACTTGTCAGACTTTGTTATTATTAGGATAAATGAACATCACAAATGAAAGCCACTACTTAGAAATGTGCATAGCAAGAGAGTACTACATACAATAGCCAAGGGGCTGTGCAGTAATAGGGAGCATCTTTACTTTTACAGTAATGTCTTTATTTTTACACATTTTGCTATTCTGTTTGCAGTGCCTACCCTTCTGGCCAACTTTAATCAAAAGATAGTCAAAACCAAAACTTCATAGCCTGACAAAACAGCGTGATGAGGTTTATGTTGTTGATAAGATCTATGTCTGTTGGTATGTAATACAAAGATACTCCGTGTATTTGCTGTGCAAACTGGGGTGTCTGTGCTAGTGCTGTATGGGTGGCTCAGCCCAGGCAGAGCATTAAGTTGTTCTAGTGATTCTGCTTACGATACCTAAGTGGGATCATTTAGTGGTAGCGTTGATAGATATACACTGTGTAGACACACACTTGCTGAGCTGTGTATTATGTATAAGGTTTATCAATTAATTGGTGGAAACCTTGTATCAGGAATAAGCTTTTATCTTTCCGTTGTCTGTTGAGAAAGAACACTGTCTAGTGTATGTGGTACCCCAATGCACTGGAAAGCAATCACACAGGCAATTGATTTATTGAATACTCTGTTGAAGATACGTGAATGCTGAGCATGAGATCTTTCATACTTCCCTGACCGAAGGGTCTCATCCCCTCAGGGAGACTCAGTAGCTTTATCCCTGTGATGCTCTATTGTCACATAGCATTTATTGTCAACATGCCCTTCACAATGTTACTATCTGGATAGCTTGCAATGGATATCAAAATAGTTTTTTTCAGCCATAACCATCACCCAAAAGATGCTACAAATCTAGTTCAGCACCAGAGTATGCTTACCATGTTAATAGCAATTATGCTTCCTGCTGTCAGGAAGCTATTTGTCCCAGAAAGTCTTCAGCACAGCACCTCAAGAGCATCTGTGATACTGAATCTCTGAAGTCTCATGTTTTTGCAATAGACTCCTCACACTGAGTTACTTTTGAGGCACACATCAGCCTTATTCAGGCATGCTCCAACCTAAATGCTAACACCCATCTGAAAGAATGGTAATTTGACTAAGAACAAAAATCTTGTTTTGAAATTTGGCCCAAACTAACATGCTTGTTGCAGAAACAGATTTCCTACAGTCATATTGTAAACAAATGTATATACACAATAGGAAATAGGAGAAAGTCCTGGAGCTGGCATCTATGATGTTCCCAATCCCACACTGCACAGATTACAGGCACGTGTCTTACACATGACTTTCCATCCACGGCACTTGGCCTGAGTGGCTGATTTTAAACACCTCTTGCCCAATATAGGCTTGTTAAGCGCGACAACATTTTGACTCTGTGTGGGATGAAGAAGAAACAGAGCCGCACTGCGAGCCAGGGCAGCACAGTTAGTGCTAAGTTCCGTGAAGGCAAAAATACCAGAGCGAATGCTCCGTGTCACAGCTGGACACGTCAGCTTTCAGCAAGCACATTGAAACCGCTTATCCAACATCTTATAAAAGCACCATTGAAAGGTTTAACAGCGAGCACCGTGTACACAGAGTTCTGATCACGACAGCCAACAGGAGCTGTTCAGGGAGCCATGGAGAAGTACACAGGCTGGAAAAATCCCGGGAAGATGGAGCCCCGGAAGGGCCGGCACAGCAGGGCTTGGAGCAGGCAGCTGACCCTCAGCCAGCTGCTATTGTGGCCTGTCCCGGCCTGGGGTGACCAATGAACCCGCGTCGCGGCACCGCTCTCGCCACTGGCCCCGTCCCGTGAACCTTGCTGCTGCGTATAAGCAAGCCTGCCGCGGATACAAATACGGAGCCTGAGCAACTAATTGTTGACAGTTGACATGGACACAGAACGTCGCCTCCCTGAATGCTCACTGTTGGGAAAACTTAGGTTTTTCGGGAGAAGACGGAAAACTCTTATTGCAAAGATTAGTTGTTGTTGCTACATTACTGGCAGGTCCGTGAGAAACTATTGCTATTCTAGGGAAAACTGAGGTCTGTGTCTTCATAAAGCTGGTTCCCACTTAGACAAGTAAGTGTAAGGGCTCTCTTTTTCTACTGTTTTTTTTTGCTAAACAAACACTTCTGAAAGAGAATGGAAGTACTAAATATGTAGTAAAAAAGGCACTGTGACTGATCTAACCACGGTAAAAAGGGACATGCCCATGCTACAGATATCCTTAAAGAACTTAATTCTAATCTTGCTGTGGTAGAAGGGGACGACTGGTTTAGGTGCTGGACTTTTAGGTTAGAACTCCTATAGGAGAAACACATTAAAAAAAAAAGAGAGAGCAAAGACTTTTCTACTGGCCTAGCTATACAAACACTGCAAGTTTACGTCACTTTGCTGTGGTGATTCAAAGTGAGATTTTATTACACAGTTTTAAATAGTTTTACCAACAAATGGAGGTACTGCTAAGTAGCCCCAGGTAAGAAATATTTTGTTTTGGATGCTCACATTTTATTTAGGGTGGTATGGGATATTTTGAGATATGGTGAAAGAGAGAAGGTAGCAATGACAGACTCTTTATGGTAAGATTGATCTATTTGTGGATGACTATTAGAAAAATCTTTCCATTCAATATATTAGCGAAAAGGAAGCAGTGGCAACATCAGCAAAGCAAAGGAAAAATTGCATCCTTGTCAAGTGATTTAATATAAGAATCCAGGATGGAATTCTAAAATATTTTTCTTTAGTACTAGACTATATAATTGAGATTGCAGGGGAGTTATGGACTTCTCCCATGAGATCTTGTTCAGAGAGGGTAATTCTTGCTAGTGACTCCCACGAGTCCAGGGTAAGTGCTCGAATGGTGAGGTCCAAATGTCTGAATCGCAGCAATCACAGCCCTCACAGCCATCAGACCTTGGATCCCTCCCTGCCAGGTCGAGGGTCTGCAGTGGAAGCTACTGCAGTTACTTCAAGTAAGACTGCCATGATAAGTGTCCCCGCATCTGACAAAAGACCAAGTGGGGATGGTAGCTCGCACTAAACTAAGTCTGTTTTACTGTTAAACTAGGTCTGTGTTACTGTATCATCTGTCAGGATCCAGAGACTGAGAGCTTGAAGAGAAGTGGGTAAAGATATACCTACAGTATGTGATTGACAGAGCTGTAAAAAGAAAAAGTTGAACTCCTATTTGTAAAATGTGTGATAAAGAAGAAGCAAAAATGCAGCCTGAGAGCCCATTCACCACTGAAGCGCCTTCTTAGCTTTCCAAGATAGCCCTGTTGAAAAAGTTGTGACTAAGCTGTGATCATTTAAAGCAGAATGGAAGTGTCAGCACCACAGCAAGCCCAGTACCTGCTCCCAGTGAAAAGCTGTATGAGCCAGATTAGAAATAAAAACAAATGAAGAGGGGAGGAGCAGGGCAGAGAAGCCCAGGGCACAGAAAGATGGGACTGAATCTCACATCCATCTTGAATGTCAGCAAGGAACAAATGGTGGGACATTCTTTGACTAGAGCATTATATCTTTGTTTGCAACTTAAAATTTTGCAATCAGGCAAAATTTCTTCACTAGCATGAACTTGTGTTATCTTTTGATCTTTAAGCCTGTATTAAAATTTACTTTAGTGGACCTGACAATCCTCATACTGTTACTGTTTCTCCAGAACAGACATCCAGGTAATGTGGAAGGCAGTGCTTAAGGGATAATGCACCTTAGATGAATTTGGGAAACTCAGGAATCGGAAAATATTGTCCACTAACTTGCAGGAGTCAGACTAAGGGCAGTATAAATCAGTACCCCTGAGCAAGCAGCAGACAGAAAACATGTAGCTAAAGACTTAGACACTCTCCAGACTCAGAGCAAAAGATCTTCCGAGGCATGAGAGTGCTTATCTTTGGCCATAAACAGTATGAAGTAGAGGGAGAGAACAGTCAAAGAAGAACTTTATTAATTCACATTCAGGGGAACAGAAACTTTTTTGAGGGAAAAAGTCCCAAAAGGAAGATGAAAGTCAGGCTTAAACGAGGAAGACATTGCAATGAAGTGAAAGCCAAGAGTTTCCTGTAACTGAGAAAGCACGACGGCATGATCAAGAATAAGATGGATGTACGCTGGCCTGAATTTTTTTTATGACTCTCTTTTTCATGAAGAGAGTCGTAGCTCAAGTTCCATGAGGTCAGGATCCAGGAAGTCTGATTCACCCTAATGCAGGCAGGGGTTGTCTGTGCTGCTCCTCAAGCCACTGCAGTGCAGGCCAAGTCCATAAATCAGTTCACTGCTTTCAGCTCTCAAATGATTTGTAATAAATAAAGTACTGGTGTAGTGCTGGCCATAACTTTAGGAAGACTAAATTAGATATGTCAAAAATCAATTTCAGGAAACTCAACCCATTCTAGACTACTATGCTGTGAGCCAATCTCAACTTATGTACTGTTTATTTCAAAGTAAAAATAAGCTACTCTTCAAGTACATGCTAAATATTATGAGTGCTATCAAGTCTAGATAGTAATTATACTTGAATCCAGATTACATGTATATGGGAGACATATGCAGAGAGATACATGCACATGTATACACATAACTATAAACACGTGAGTACATGTGCATACATATGACACAAGGCCAATTCTATATTGCTGAAGTGGCCCACTGTACTATTCTGGAAGAAATCAACCCATTACCTACAGGCTCCATTTAAGCACTACCCTTTGTTTTTAGTAGTAACAGAGTAACTTGCATAGTAACTTGGTATCTTTGCAATGACATCAGCTTTCAAATTGTTTGTCCCCTTCAGTCATTGCCCTTCGGCTCCTTTTACCAGAGGACCAGTGATTATCCCAGGCTAAACCTTCCTTCTTCCTCTTTTTTGCTCAATGACACTCTTCTTTTACACAGGAGCCTGGAAACAGCAAGGCATGTTTCACATCCCTGCTTAGGAGGATAGCAGTTGTTCATTTACAAGCTTCTAATATAGTAGGTATTCTTTAAAGGAAAAACAAATAAAGTCCAAACAAAGAATGGGATTCCTTCTGTTACATAAAACAGTAAGTTAATCCACAGCAACTTTGAACATGAAAAATATATTGTAAAAATGAAAACTATCATCCATTCCAGACAGTGCATATATTTTCCTACATAATAAACTATATTAAAATTATTTTAAACTCTAAAACAAAGAGCAAAAATCTTAAGAAGATAACTCAAGATTGTGAAGTTGGACTGAACATTATGCCAATGCATTCATTTGCACAGCTTTTTGATGCAACATGACAGTTGTCTAGAATGTGCAAGTATTATGTGTGTACATGAGGGGAATAGAGCAAGAATGCTAAGGGTGACATTAAAAAAAAAGTATTTCATAAATAATTAAACCCTACAAACACCACTATGTATCTTAAATACTGAAAGTCAAGTTCCACAGCCCTTAACATAAAAGAAATAAAAAGCCTACAGAATTAATTCAAGTACATCTGGAGAAGGTCTCCCTTGTGAAGTAAAGTACTGTTGTTTGCACTCTAGTTGTAACAAAAGTGGAGTGGAACATGCTGGTATTCTGACTTCATCTCCAGTCCTGTCTGGCTGCAAGGCCTCATAGTCCTACCAAAGAGAATTACAGCGCTCTCCAAAAGGCATGAGGATAACACACCATCCCCATCCCTGCAAAATAAATCTGAGCTGAGGCATGATTTGCTCGACGAAGATGATGGATGAACGTGAATAAAAAATGATTCTTGAAAAACACCTTGAAACAAATGACACAATCCTTTAAAATGAAATACTAGCTTTGTGTAAAGGCAGTCTTTTTGGTACGTGATCTTCTTAAGAAGATAAACACAGCACTCTTTGCCAAATTCCCAAATTCTGGTTGTCTTGGAAGTAATAATACAAAAGCCATCACATTGTTCTTATCCTAATTCTGAACGGATACCACCTTTCTAGTGAGCTGCAATCTGAGAAACCAAGAACATCCAAGAAACCAAGAATAACCTAAAGGATATTGCACCCTGGTTGAAACATGCATTGCTTCCTCGCAACTTTTGTTCTGTACTTAATTTGGTCCCTCGGGAGGAAGAACCTTCTCTTCTTATTTCCCATGTTCCTTTGAAAACACCAACTGATAGGATAGGATAGGATAAATGCTGCAATCTGGATGCCAGAGTAATTAAAGTCTGGTGAAATCCCTGTGGTGCTGCAAGTCCCCTATACTCTCATAGTCATTCTCTCCTGAGAGAGCAGTGTGGTTTGTGTTAGGCACAGACAAGGTCCTATCTTCTTCCTGGCTCACTGTCTGGATAGCTTCGTAGTCAGGCTCCAACTCGCCGTTGGGTCTGCCCACGGGCTGAGGCACGGTGGTGGTATTTAGGGTGTTCTCGAAGTCCTTTACACTTGCATAGAGGCCGCTGCAAATAGAAGGAGACCTCGGGGATGCAACTTCTTGAATACAGGTGTAAGCAGAATCCAGTGCCTTGATGGTCTGTCCTGGCTTGCTCACCGAGGAGTACATGGCTGAGATCTAGGAAAAGGAGACACCTGCTGAGTATTTAAGCATGGCCAGCGCTCAGGCGCTAGTTGTACCCTTCAACCACAAATCAGTTGCTTAATAAAAGATTAGAGCATTCAATAAAAAAGAAAAAAAGCATGTCTTATAAATCCTGCTTTTCTTGCATGCATTTGTAAATTGATTTTCCTTCAACAAAGGATGTTGAAGTTCCTAAACGTAAAAAATCCCTGAACAAAATTCCCTTGCAGGAAAACAATCTGGGAATTTGGGAGAAGGATGCAATTTGAACTTTTTTTTATGGTAGTGACTACTGTTTTGCTCTTAGAGACACTACAACAGGATGGTAGTGATTTGTAGTGATTATAGGTACTAGGAGGGACCTAGGATTTCACTAATAGGATTTCACAGGGTGGCTGAAGAGCCACCCTTGACTCCTTCTCCCAACTGAATTGCAAACTACCTTCTCCCAGTGCAGAAAGCTGAGATCTCCTGTTTTGGTTTTACGATATCAAACATTGCTGTGATTGCAACACAGCTCCTCTGTTACATTCAACATCTTTACCAAGTGTGCAATGCCACTCTGAATTTGGATTAAGCTAATTAACTAGTAGAGTAGCATGAAAATGTCCATTACATTAAACAACACTGAGTGGTGTAGATAAATCGCTTCCTTTAAAATGGTTATTTTTCTCTGATGGAGAGAGACATCAAATTGCAAATGCCAGTGATCCTTACCTTTTACTTATTTCATCCCTGAAGTTCCCAAACAAACAAAAAAGAGCTTTGCTGCTCAGATATGCATCTATCTCTTCCTAGCCTTAAATTACATGAATCCAGTTCATGCATCCGTGTATTTGCTAATTTGTGAGTGCTTCTCCCAGCAAATAGCATTAGCTCACTCAGCTGACTGCCAAGGTTGTGTTTACTTTTATGTCTGGGGAATGTAATTATAGATTGCACAGGGGTTACTGAGATGATCACAGGCGACCTTACTTTTGTTTAACTTTTCTGTCTTTGTTTCAATCTCTTCAATTTATTCAACTATCAAACATCTTAAGAAACAATGTGTGTTCCAGTATTTTTGTTGTATTTCCATTTATTTCTCAGAGCCCCAGACACTTTAAATGGGAAAGGTGGAGCGTGCTGCAGAAGGCCATTGATTAATGTTCTTCAGTGGCACTCTTCACTCAGATCAAGGAAGAAGCAGCTCCAGCAGTCAGATAGTTGTGGCCTCCCATTATTGACTGCCACCATTTTTTAACCTCTTGGCCCCATAAAATCAAATGCTAAAATACTTCTGATTTTAGGAATGTTGTTCTACAAAGTCTGTACAGCAAAACCTCCACTTTTATTTTCCCCTTGGACAATTTTCGCCTTTTTTAGATCCTGCTTAATCATGCAGGGCTTATGCTAACTTCTGCTTGAAAAAGGTCTCTAGTCAGTTATTGAATTTCATACAAGAAACCTACATCATCTTCTGTAAGAGATGGATCTTCCTCTCGAGACTTGTAAGACACTGAACTAAGCCTCTGAAAAAAAGAAAGAAAAAAGGACAGGCTCATTACAAGTCAACAGTGTGAAACCCATAATAAAACTCTTCCATTACAATCAATACATTATATTTTAAGGTCATTTGCTCACTAGTTCCATTTTACATAGCCAATATCCACAGTATGTCTTTGGAGATCAACAGCCCTGAGGTTAGCAGAGCCTTTTAATGCATCAGCTCTTGTTCTGACCCCCCCAAAATTAGTGAAAATAATGTAAAGGTTAAAACAATCTCTGCTCCATTCTCTCTCTGCATTTAGATTTCTAATTGAGTGAGAAAGAGTCTGCAAAGGCACATTACCAATTAAAAGTGAACTGTTGTGGAACGATAGTAAGCCTTTTACACAATTTTCATATATAGTTCCAAATTCAAAAGGCCTGGAGTAGCACCGTCCTAATGATGATTATCCTTTATTCAAGGACTTCCAGAAGTGCCCCAAGAAGCTGTAGCTTCCTCCACCATGAAACACAGCAACTGTTCCCACATACAAAGTAACACAAAAAGAACTGATGAACCCAGCCTGAAAGGAGGACGTAGATGCTCAGAAGCATCAGCAATCCACACATGGAGGTTAATCACGGTGCACAGGATGGAGGGTTTGCTTCAGTGTCAAGTCAGCTTTAGGCGTGCAAAACGTAAGGTCATGAAACCCCAGGGCACCCCTTTTTCTGTCAAGACGAAGGTGTGAGGACCGTGAGGGCAATCAGGATGGGGGCTGCCTCGCAAAAAAGGCAACGTTGCCTAAATGTAGAACCCACATTGATTTTGACCCATCGATTTTGAAGGATCTCATCCTCTTGAGAACTTAAAAAAAAAATTGCTCCTAAGCACTTTTTCACCTAGCAACACCATACATAAAGCTTGAAACCTCAACAACAGCAACAGCGACAGCACATGTCCCTGTTTTCTTTTCCACTTCTCTTTTGTTCAACAGCACTTGATTTCTTGCTGTTTGGCTCAGCTGCTGCTCCCGACTCGGGCAGCGGAACAAGAACCTCATTCTCCCCGGGAGTGTTTTTGAGAGACGCGCTGCCATCCTCAGGCTGGCGAGTCTCGAATCAGATGGGCAGCAGCCAGATGTACACACAGAGAGAGACAAGATCTCTCCCATGTTCCTGGGACTGCTCATTCTAGGAGACCTGAGTAAAAAGATTTCTACTTCCCTTTTTTTTGACCGAGGAAGAACCAAAAAAAAAAAAAAAAAACCCTGACTCTTCAGTTTTATTAGAAGAACTATATGCCCAGGATTTTCCAGGTACTAGAGGCCTCTAAAAGGCACTGTGCTATTAAAGGTGCTTTTCTTCACCAAAGTCTGCCCCAGGATTTGGCTGGCTCATGTCCAGTAACAGTTCAGATAACTGCCTTTCCTGGTTTATTGTATGTCTGTCTCTTGAAGTGATCCTTTATCCCTGTATCTAACTGCATGTCAGTGTTATAGGAAAGAATTCTGAATAAGTGAAGTGCTTCTTTGTTGCTTAGTAGGAGACTACGGACTGTTCATTTTTACGAGGCTGGACCTCTACCAGTAAATTAAAAAGTGCTAAGGACTAGCTGTGATACTGGAACACCTCTTTATATTGTTCAATATTGGAACAGTCTCCAGCTTGGACCAGCTAACACCGTCCCTCTTGAACACGTCTCAGGGATTGACATGGGCTGAAGATCATTCCCAACCGGTGGTTGGGTGAGGCCACCTGCTTTGGGGGATAAGAGACTGGAACAGCCTGGGCACGTCTCCCTCACAGGCACAAAGACTCGGTTACAGCAACACCCCACCTGCCCCAGGCAGGTGGCTTTTCTCCAGCTGCAGCCGGGTGGGTTTGTGCCCTGCTCAGCAAAACTCCTCGCTGTGGGGAGATGGATTCATGAGACTGCTACAGCAGCCTCCCTGCGCACCACAGGTCAGCACGGCAGGTTGAGGAAGCTGGATACAGATGTCTCATTGAGCAAGGCAGCTCAGCAGCTTCACAAGAGATAAAGCAAAAAAGAAACACATGCAGAATCTGCTTAACTAAACAGTTGTAAATTTTACATATATTTACATAAAGGTTGCCATCAACGACTTGGCTTTTGGTTACCATATCAGACCAAAATAGCCATTGCTGTGCACTGCTTGAAGAAGCAAAATAGATGGAAAAAATTATCATAACAGAAAAACAATCCCCCCAACTACCTCCACGTACAATTCCAGCAATAATGACATTTATATATGCAATCAATTACCATTTTCAACTCTGCTGCAGCTGTAGCTCTCAAGGACAGGACATGCACGCGCCTCAATGCATAATGCATGTACCTAGCAGAGTACGTGGGAACAATTTGATGCTGCCAAAGCTTTAATTCAGAGTGAGTTTAGCTTTGAATAAATTTTAATTAGGCAAACACCTTTTTTTTTTCCTGGTGCTTAGGGGACTGTATGTGTCATCTCTTGATTAATCCTTCAAAACCTGAACAATTTTAATCAATTCCCAGTCTGTGCAGTTACTGACATTGTATACATGGTGTGCTGGGGAGCGACAGGGTAGTAAGTGCATTTTTTTTGTATCAGTGACTGGGAAATATAATGATTTTCTGTAAGACTTTTCACACCTGGCAGAAAAAAAAATGTCATTGTTACTGAAAGCTGTTTGTCTAAAAGACTAATTAAGAATTACATATGCCCTGAATTTGGTAATAGGAAGGGAGGGCTGGTGGCTTAGTATTGAGAAACCCATGTTAATTTTCTACTAACAAGCTTATTACTTGCAAGAATGTACTCTGAAGAATCCAGATGAACAATTTGGGGATTATGAGTATTCTTCAGTTTATTCATTTGAACTCTATTATTCTTTATATGTTGTTATGCTAATATGTTTAGTGGTTATTTAACAAGGTATTTTTCAGCCCTCTGCCAGCATTACTGAAATACTTCAAATGCAAAAATGACCAGAAACAAGTAACAATGTTACTGACGGTCTGACAACAAGTTTTTTACTGATCGTCTGACAATGATTTTTGAGATAAATGTTTACATTAAAATGTCACATCCAATCTTACATATTTTTGAAAATTTTTCTCAATGCCTAACAGTTTTGACAACTCAAACACCAGAATTACATTAATCTGCTAAAATCACAGTGCTTTCATTTACAACTAATAACTTATCATTTATACTATTTCTGAAAAATACAAACCCAACAATTTGTTACAACTCAGTCTGATAATTTGAAAGGATATTTCTAATTAGTTCTGCATAAAAAATTAAAACGGCAAAATAAACCAATTTGCTGAATATGTGATCATTCTATTTTTCAAGGCATTCACCACTAACTTGTCCCCAGTCTGACGGAAAGAGTAAGTTGCTGATGAAAAGCAGCCTTTGGCTGTCATTTCACCAGGCAGAAATTTATTTCTCTGTTTATATGTGACATATAGAATTTGACAAGTATAAAATCTGCAGGTTAATAAACTGCTCAAATCTTTCAAGGTCTGATGCTGAAAAGGATTAATACAGGTATTCATTCAGTACTCTTTCATCTGTGATCCTTTGTATTACGGAATCATTGAGCAGCAATTAAAGACCCAAACCAAATCTTAGGTTTTAAAATGCTACAATTTCCTGTCCCCCTTTCTGTCCTAAACAGGGACAGGAGGTGAGTGGCTTAGACAACAATATGGACCCACAGAGGAAGCATTTCTAAAGCTAGGGCTTCTACCCCCCTCTCCTTCCTGTAAATTTAGATTTTATTAGGAAACAAAGCAAGTAGGAGCTTCTGACAGAGAGGCAGATGCTAACTGAGACACCAGGCTCCTCCTGTAACAGCTTCCACAAGTGTAATACCGTCAAAAAAGAAGCAATGGCTTCGTATGCAATTTCTGTGTGATATTTGGGAACAGCACCCTGCAACAATCAGAAACCGAGGCTCCAGTGGAATGAATACCTGACCTGATAGTTTGGAGGTTATATTTTCATACCTCTGTGGAGGCATTTTCATACCTCTGTGTTTTTGTCTTGACGTTCTTTGTTTTTGTGATTTTAACAGTAAAGAATTATGAAAATAAATAAGTAAATAACAACTATGCCCCTCTCCCCCAGTTATGTTCAAAATGACTTTTTCTCTCTATCATTATATGACTGTCCAACAACGATAACCATTTGCGGCATTTACCTTCTCCGGTTTTGTTGTTCCTTCTGTCTTTTGCTCTTCTTCCACTTTTTGTTCTTGCACATTCTCATTTTCATCAAGAAGTTTCACGGGTACTGGAGGCGGGGGCTCATCCTCTACATCCTCCACATCGGGTGTGCTGCCAAGAGGGCTGTCTGAATTAGCACTTTGGCGACTTTTCTTGTTTCGATCAACTGATGCATACTCGGCTGATTCAATTCTGCACTCAGGGATCTGCTCCTGACCTTCAGAAGCCACCAGCAAAGCTCTTGATTTGTCGTTACAGCCTCCTTCCATGTTGGCTGCGGCTCCGACGTCTTTAATTTCCTTCACAGTTTCATACAAGCAGTCTTCAACTATGTTCTCTTGAGAGGAGCTGTCTTTCAGGACTTCATAAGGCCCTTCCATTCCAAGGCCTTGATCATTTTCTGCGTTTCTAGCTGAGATGATGGTTTCCATGGTACTGTTAGGAGGAATACTGGGTAATTCCCGGCTCTGGTGACATTTAAGGGATTTTCCAAGACTGTCCTGCTGATCTAGCAGATCAGAGACAGATGTTTGTACTTCTTCATAAGGCTGGATGCAGGCAGTTGTACTATCCTGAGAGAGAACTAAAGAAAATGATAAAGAATTATTTAAAGCAATTGCATGACTAAAAAAAATAAATGTAATATGGTACATGCTACATTATTTAGTTTTTGCATCTCTCACAGGAAAGGATAAATGATACAAATATCTGGAAATGTTCTAGTAGGTACCATCTGTTAATCAAAAAATGTCTCTTAAGGAGATTGCTGCACCTATTGTCAATATGTGACCCTCACAGCACTGTCAGTGCTCTGCACCCCTCAGATCAGCTGAGATACAGCTGGGTTCACAGTGAGCGCTGAGGATTAGTGCACAGGGGCAGGTATGTAGGTGTGCTCAGCTACCTTGTACTCAGTTTTATGGAGGATGTACAGACCGCTGAGTATCCTCACATGGAGAACATCGGTGTGAAGTCTAGAACCAAGTGCATTTACAAGAAAAATCTCATTATTCTTTTTTGTTTTTCCAATTCCGTCTCTTCTGGAACCAGAAGAGAAGACAACTCTGCTTTCTCCCTCCCCAGCCCTCACCTGGTTTAACAGGCTGGCCAAACGTGAGTCTGAGGCAGAGCCAGTTCCACCCTGCATGCCACACCAGCAGCTCCTTATCGGAAGGCTTTGTCATACTTTCCTTAGTCTCGCAGCACATAATGTAGGTTGACAACTTACTAACAAGCCAGCCATATGCACAAGAGAGGATTAGACTTCACGAAGTGGTGTTAGGCAGAACACATTACTATGTTGTTTTAAGTTATACAAGTGGGTCTCATGTCTCTGTCGCAAAAAGGGTATGAGGGATTGAAATGGGACTTCTCATCTTACAGTACACGTGACATTTGCTTGCAGTCATGGATATACACACGGACACATACATGCATGTTGCTGATAGTATATGGTATGTTACTTTATTTGACCGCATTTCCTTGAAAAATCACTTTGGAATAGCCTTATTTTACCTAGTACAGTTCCTATGGCACTATCTCAGACAGAGAAAAAGCAACCCATCCCTCTGTTTTCTTTGACATTGCAACACAATGTGTTTACAAAGCAATCAGTACTATTGATTTGGTGGTTGTTACGTAGGTTTCTTTCTCTTGTGCTTTGGGCAAACACTCTTATACAGTAACATCCCCCCTAGGGAGCTGTAACCTGACAGCACAACTCAGGATGGGACTTAAGGTGTGAAACGCTAACCACTGCCTCGATGGGAAATGTGAGGAGAAGAGAAGGGAAACGTCCTTCTCCAGTCACTTGACTCCTGTGTGTGACTGGAAGGAACTGTTGTCACACAAAGTGTCCTGCACAGTTTCTGAAGAACATCAGGAACTGCCTGCAGATGCTGCAAGATCATTTTTTTCCCCTTCTGGCCCTTGTGCTCAGGGCACTGTGTACTACACAGAGCCTTTGGTTGTGGAAAGTATAAACAGAGAAAAGCTGAACAGCTCTGGTTAGTCAGAAGGGTTGTCATGCTAACTGAAAGCTAGTGGTAACAGGCTAAAAACTGTCTGCTAGTCGACAGCAGGCCTTTTAGTAGCACCTTCTCACAGCTGAATGGTGACTAGTGGCAAACAGACACAGTCCCCTCCTGTGTGGCTCTGCTCTCTGCGCTGATTCACTTCTGGGTTAAATGCACCTAAATATGAAACAAGTCAGTGTAAGGGAGTAGGGATTAATTGCAAAAAGAAAGTTTAAAAACCCCTTTGGTCACTTGTCTCCAAGAGGTCGAGATTTCATAGTGTAGCCTCCAGGCTCATGGAGAGATCAGGCGTTGAGCTCTAAGCTAGGGAACACAGCCCAGTGTGTCAGTGTCTAATCAGGAGGGAACAGTTGGCTCCCAGGATGAACTGCAAACGAGTCTACTTTTAGGATCAGCTGAGTAAAATATTTTCCAGTGTTACTTGAGTGTGAATCATTCCGAGTGCTCAGCAAAGCAAAGATAGAAGAAGAAAAAGGAAGCCTGTTTATGTTTCCTACTTTCTACAACACAAAAATACATTTGAGTGATCAAGAATACTGTTCAAGTTCCCCTTGATCTGAGGCCTGGGCAGTGTATTGCACTTCCTCTTTGAGCTCGAGTACTTTGGGGATCCTTACTATCTACTAAATCTTCCAGAATTAGTGCCTAGAATCATTTTTTATTTCCCAACCTGCAGAGATACTAGCTTGTGCCTTGAGGTGTTCATAGTGCTAATCCTATCAATACTTACATGTTTAACAATACAAAAACTCAAAGGGATGACCTATATGTATATATCTAGGCATGGTTTTGTTTGTAGAGGGTAGATTAACAGACTGGGGAAAATAAAGCTGCAAGAGATCACACAATCTAACAAACTGCAGTTTGTAGGAGCTGTTTTGGAAGAGCTGAAAACCACTGTTAGTCTGCTTTAGTGTCTGAAAGCAACTGTGTTCTTAACCAAAAGAAAGATTTTTTTTTTGCAGTACCTAGGGGCAATGGAATTAACTGAAGCAAATCCTCAGGAATCCTAATCCCAATAACACAGCCTAGTTAGGAAATTTCTGAAGTTTCATCCCAGCTGGAAGGAAACATAGACTGATGTGACCTAAAGAGCTATAATAATGAAGAACCTGAAATGCCAAAAAATGACCTAAATGAATCTGTAAGGAAGAATGAGGTCAATCCACACTCTCAAACCCAGACTGGAGTTTGTCTTAACAACTTTAGCAAAAGATTTTTTCTCTAGCTGGATCTATTCCTCTACCAGGTTTACCATGAAGTTCCCCAAATGCTTGTGACTGAGGGGAACGGGACAGTGTATGAGTAAGAAGCTGGCACTGATGTTTTAAAATTTTCATCAAGTGATAGCCTCAGGCAGCATGGGACTATGATCAACAGCTGTAAACTAGGTAAGCTTTGTGCGAATTAAGTTCTTTATCAAAAAGGGCTTTCTTTCAGAGGGCTGTTACTGCCTTGGGATGCAGGATTTGGGCAGCTGTTCTGGGGTAAGACCTCCAGAGATGATCGGAAGAAAACACAGGGTGCTCAGGCAAATAGACCATCCCCTAGGAAAGCTGATGCCTAGAAACCTAAACCGTGGTGGGTTAGAAATGTGGCAGACCGCTTGGGATCTATGAGCAAGGGCACGGCCCTTCTCGGTCAGCCCATCGCAAGGACTACGTTACTCACCCTCGCCATTGCTGAGCACCCCGTTCTGGTCGCTGCTTGGAGGAGGCTCAGTAGCAGAACTGGTGATGGAGTGGCTGAACATCTCCTTATCAGAAGGCTACAATACAAATGAGGTGGGTTAAATGTTTGTAGACACGGTTGGATATACCATGGATTTTACTCTCATCTCAGGAGCTCTAACTCACATGCAGTACTAGTGGGAGAGACAAATCCAGCCTATGGTACTCAAAAGATTTATGTGCCTGTGTTTAAAGATATCAAAACAAACAAACAATAAAAACAAGTATATCTAGAGTGATCTCCCATTTAAACTCTGTAAGAAATTACCATGGCTTCCTCTAGTTGGAAAACAGCACCTGACCATTGCACTTACACAGCAACCTGAGTGAAAGGAAGGCAGGAGATTCAGTGCAACAAAAACTCAGGTCATGGGATTTACAGAAGTTACCTGCCCTTTCCTATTCTCAAAATTTTCTTGAAGTTTGCACTTACCTATATTCCAACTTGCAATATTTGCAAAGGCCTTGGTGCAAAACAACCATAAGAAAGAAACATGTTAATAAAATAGAAATAAGATAAATACAAATAAACACTTACCACATTCATCAGGTTTTCATGATCTCCATTCTGATGCTTGGACTTCTTCTCCCTTAGAGAAGACATAAAATATTTTACTATGATTTATGGCAATAAGCAAATGTCGATCATTAATAGACTGCATGCACCTCTTGAGAGCAGAACTGCAATTAACTTTAATATTGTAATACAAATAACTGAAGGTTATTACGGGGACCTTACGGTGTAAGGCCACCACAATGTGGTGACGCTCATATCTGAGAAGTCAGGACAAACACACCTTTCTCTTGTTCGTGTGTAAGGACTAACTGAATATAACCAAACCACTATGAATCATATCCCTGCTTTTAATCACACCTGAAATGTTCAGAGATACTGAGGTACAGACTACATACACCCTTGTTAGGTCTCTCTGTGACAGGCCTGACTAACCTGACCTAGAGAAAGACACTTTGGGCTGAGTGTAGGCTACACATGGAGCCCAAACAACAACATCCCATGGGTTACCAGCTGGACCACTCTGCTGACTCCTCAAAATCACAGCCTGCCCTTGTGTAAACTGAAGCAGGTCCAGATGAATCCCACTTAGGGTCTTTAATTATTTTGACAAAAGACTGCACCACAGATTAAACCAAACTATTTGCCCAAATTCTGCCAGATTCTGATACCACTGCACAGCTGGAGGTTTACATGTGCCACCTTTCCCACCCTAATTCTTGTGCTTCCTCCAAAAGCACAATACTACCACTGACAGCTATTGGAAATGCCTCTGAGAGGTGAGAAAACAGAAATACGTCATGAAAATCTTGTTTCCTGGAGTCTATCCTGATGCATTTGCTCTGGATTTATTAAAAAAGAAAAAAAATATTCACATTAAATGAAAACTGAGACTATTTCTTTTCTTCTCAAAAATCCGTCAAGATTCTGGACACATTTTCAAAACCTTGGAGAAGATCATATATAGTTGCATGCATTTATTTTTGAAAATAAGTTTTAAAACTGTTCCCTATTTCACCAGTTGGGCTAAGGTCACACATTTTGGAAGGTGCTTGAAATTGAAAACACACAGTAAGTAAAAGTGCCTATATTGCTGGAATCAAATCCTCTAATGGAGAAGAGAATAAAGTATTTATGAGTTCAAGTTTTTAATTACTGTCTTTCTCTGATTCTTAATCATTTTGCCTTGAACAGCAGGATCAATTCCCTAGTCTCCAGGAATGGACAAAGTAAATTTGAAATACCTAACAATTGTTTTGCTTTTGTTTTTTAACCTGCATTTTTTTGCCCTATTCAGCTTGCCTAATTTTCTCAATCAATAACAGGTTCATAGAAAGCTCATATATAGAAATTTCGTATAGTTCATTCTGCTGAACTCTCCATTCCCTCAGAAATCAAGGTCAAATTAATATTCCAAATAATGACCTAGAAAAGCACACTTTCACTGGCTGGGTCTACCCTCACCTCTTAGGAACGAGAGCATCTCCCAGAAGGACTGAGAACAGAAAAATGCTCTGCTTTACCCTTTCTAACTGACTTTGCCAAGCACCCAACCTGGAGATGCAGGAGCACAGCTGAGGAGTATTTACTGAGAGCGACCAGAAGCCACGTGCTGCTCCTGTCCTGCCACTCAGGACAGGTAGGCTGTCCTGGCTCCTGGTCCTGACTGGCCAGACAGTACTGGCTTCAAAAAAGCTTTTTAGCTAAACTTAAGGCTTCATCTTAAGACAGAGAGTACCTAGCAGGTACAACAGTATTTTTCGTTTACAGAAAGAAAAAAGTAGGTATTATTAGATTGCTGCTTTATCACAGAAAACCATTAAGAACTGTTCAAGTTCACACCGAAAGAAATTCTACAGCTGAATTCTACACAGAGCTGGATTCCCAAATACATTACCCCCAGGATCATAGAATCATAAAGGTTGAAAGGGACCTCTAGAGATCATCTAGTCCAATCCTCCTGCACACACAGGGTCACCGAGAGCGTGTGGCACAGGGTCGCATCCATCTCCAGAGAAGGAGACTCCAAAACCTCTCTGGGCAGCCTGTTCCAGGGCTCTGTCACCCTCACTGTCAAGAATTTTTTCCTTAAGTTCCTGTGGAGCTGCTTGTGGCCGTTTCCTCGTGTCCTATCAGTGGCAACCACTGAAAAGAGGCCGGTCCCATCTTCCTCATTCCCTCCCTTAAGGTGTATATATAGATTGACCAGGTCCCCTCTCAGCCTTCTCTTCTCCAGGCTGAACAAGCCCAGCTCCCTCAGCCTCTCCTCACAGGGCAGA
>JAUBNY010001036.1:5867709-5906104 GCA_032275445.1 Crypturellus soui
CACAGCCGAAAGCGCTGGCCATTCAGATGACTTCTATGGACGTTGTCAGGCAATCCAGTAGCCTGGAAGACCTGAAAAATATGAGCCAATGTATTTTAAACCTCAGGAATGACTTCTACAGCCCTCTGTATCTGTGCATCACCCCTCTCTGCTGGTGTCTTACAAAGAAGACAAAGGATTTGGCAAATAACCTTGAAGTTCATTTTTAATGCAACCATCATAATTAAACGTCAGGGATTAATTCTGAGCTAAAAGCATACTTCAGGTTCCCCAAGACAGAGATGTATTTGAAATGAGAAACAAACAAAATCCATTACACAGAGAAAAAATCCAGACTGAATAAAATTAAAACAAGTCATCATTTGAAATGCAAAAATTTTAACATACGTGTTTTAAAATAAGTTAGATGAAAGATTCTCCACTTTCTTTGACAACCTTTTTCAAATCTTGTGGAAAGAAATGCGCCCCAGGCAAACTCACGGAATATGTCCTTTTTTGTAAAAAGGCCTTTCTGTTTCAAAGGATATCTGTTCAGTCATATAGCCAAATCTATTTCAAATTCAGGGAGAGCAAAGCTTTTGATTTAATGCAGTGTTAATGTTAGGAAAGACATTTAATCCGCAATTTTCTGAAGCCCATTTAAACTGTTGGCAGATACTACCCTATATTCCTGTGCAACATAAACTCATGAAAGTACTACTGTTTCTTCTTAAACAGCAAATACAGAAGAAAATAAGCAGAATTAATTTTTTAATTGGAAGCATTCCCTCACTTCCAAATGTTAGAGTGAACAGTTGTCCCACTTTGGCTGTAGCCATCCTGGAATATAGGATATTTGGTGATATATTTGGGCCACTCTTAGAGCTTGCAGATTTTGCAAGCTTCAGGTTGCAGTCCATCCCCTGCTTTGCTCCCTTGTCCTCCCCACTGTGAGTTACCCACGGTAGTCTCCTTCAGCCCCGGGCAGAGCATTGCTAAAAGCTTCTCCTGCCCCCAAATCATGTGTTGGTGCCATAGAGGGAATATTCTCCGTGCTCCTGAAATCCGGCAGTCTCGGTGCCACCTGCCCAGCCGTGACCAGGCAGCGCCAGGGACAGAGCCCGTTTGCTTGGCAGAGGCTGGAGAGCCTCCCAGAGCCACGGAGGAACACTCGGGTGCTTGGCCTCATCCAGTGCTGCACCGGCGCGGACACTTTTGAACCTGCTATTACCTGTAACAATACGGAGTACTTCAAGTAATGATGTTTTCTGTTCCTTGTAGGGAACTGGGGGCTGGACCCGAACAAGCTGGTGGAGAAATCACACGCCGCTCACAACCAGTCTTTCATGCTGCAGCGCGGTGGTTAATTTGCTGACTTGTGTCCTTTCTTCCTTCCCCCAGCTGCTTTTTCTGCCCTTCCACGCCGGCTCTGCTGCACAGCCCCAGAGCTCTTGGCGTAATTACTGGGTGAGGGAAATCAATGCGGATTTTGAACTGCCTGGGTGCTGTGTCCATGCCCTCCTTTCTAGCACAGCCTCTCCGCAGCCAGCACAGAAAAGCAGAAACACCGTCTCTAATGACCTCGGGAGATCCTCCGAAGGACTAACACAGTGCAACACATCATTTGGCCATTACGGTGCTAGTGACATGGAGGCTACAGTGTCTGTGTCAACTTCTGCTGCAAAACAACATATTTTGGGGGTTCCTATGTAGCCACAGAGAATGTTTCTTCAGTATTCACTAAGGCCGAGGCTGTCAATTCAAAAGCAGAACCTTAAAGAGCTTAGGAGAATAATCTGTTTGGTTTTAATTTATGAGAAGTCCTCCTTGTGTTCAAAATAAAGATTAAGGATTTGCCCTGTATAAGCTCATATTTTTCTGTCTGCAGACATCAGGGGCGGCTATTCTCCCGTCTTTGTCTTAGGCTCTAAATGTGTCTGAGCCCTTCTTTAGCCTGGTGCTTTTGCTGGCCGTAGTGCACAGCTCCAGGAGCCCTGATGCTCCAGTGGAAGGTGCAGCAGAGATTTGTCTTACGTTTTTCACCCCTTATCCCGAGCCTGATAAATATTCCAACATTGCGCTCACTGAGAAACTGTTAGCAGTAAGAATTACGAAGAAGCCTGGTGTTATTTTAACCTCAGGAATGAGTATAATCAGCTGAGATTTTCTTGTTTTCTGCATAGATTCTGCAGTTGGCAAAATTCCACATAAACATAACCCTGTTTTTAATGAAGCTACCATTTTGCATGGAAAAATAGGCAAATAAATAAATAAATAAATAAGCCAAGCAAACTCTTCCAATAACTTTGTTAGGAAAGGAGAAGAATAAAGACATTAAAGACTATAAGATTTCTGGGGACATGACTTGCCCTTTGAGGTTCGTTCCCAAAGGGAATTTTAGCTGGAACCTTCAATGTCAGCTTGCTATTTGTGTGCTCTCATTACAAAAATGGAAGTTGATTTTCCAACATTAAATTTCTAGCATTCAGTTTTGTGACTTACCTTAGTGTTATTTGCTGCTTCAGGAAGATGTTTTATTCTAGTAAAACATTGTGATTTTATGGTGTTCATATGCCAGAAGGATTTGGAGTGACTTTCACCAAGCCACCTGAAAAGTAGGTCAGTGGCTATACATTTTAAAGAGGACTGCAATGCTGCAACAGAATCTGAGTTATCGTGATGTATATACTAAAATACCCCTTAACCTCACTGCGGGGGACAGTCTGAGTACAAATATATCTTCACTAATCTTTCCTCAACTGATTATTTCTAAAGGGAAAGCCTTATGACATTTTCTGTTTCATAAAATACCATGGGGCAAAATCTGTTGAGTTTGTTTGGTCAAACGGAGACCTCTAAATCCAGATTTAGGCTGTAAACTCTCATTGCAGATAATACAGTATGCTATGACCAAACATTTTAATTCAGTTGCCTGAGTATGCAGGTTGTAGCAATTTCACATAGGATATTTTGTAGTAAATTATTATTGAATTGGGATGGGAGAGTAAGATTAAATGGAAATGGAAAGAACATGTAATACAGTTTCATTTACATTAATTTATATCTAGAATTCCTCTTCACAAAGTAAACCTGCAATTATCTATATTCAGACAAAAGATAAACTTCTCAAGGCAATGGTTCAGTTTAAACGTGTGTAAGTTTAGGTCTGTGCAACTGCAATACACAAAGACAGTACAAAAACCCTGCAGGAAAGCCCTGGCGTATTCGTACTCACTGAGCTTCCCTTAAACACTTCTTCCCCAGTGTATTTCATTCCAACCTTGGTTTGTTGCTCTTAATAGCTATTTTTAAAATTCTGAAATCTGTTTTTAGCTGGCAGGCAGAACGCGTAGGCTGCAGACAGAGAAAAGGGTAAGGAAAAGGAGGAAAGATAGCAAAGCAAATTTAAAGTACTGTAAAAATAATGTGAAAATTACTTAAAAAAACAATATTAGAACCCTTTTGAACAGAGCAGCCAGAGCAGCCAGGGCAGGGACAAGCACTCGGTGATTAAACTTACAAATATTTCATGGAGTAGCTCTCAGAGCAAATGCTATTGAATTATAGACCCTTGGACTAATGTAATGAAAAAGACAAATCATCTGTCTGTCAGTAATTAAAAAAAAAAAGTCCATGTAACTTTAGGTTGCCTAAAATGGGGATTAGTGGGGAGGAGTTTCACTAAGGCTTTGGGCAGCCTCCTGAGTCACCAGGGAACACGAGCTCCTTCACATCGTGGCACTGATGGGAGGCTTGAGCGGGAGAAGACCTACAGAAGATGGATCCATTGCTTGAATCGTACCCAGGCTCGAGGGCTGCGCTTCAGGAAGCAACTCCTTTCCAGAGTCCAGAAAACAAAGGCCCAGTGCCATTCAGGGCATGGGAGCTGGGGCTAAAGTTCAGATTAAAAATAAAAGGCGGATCTTGACCAGTGAAACAGCTTATGAGAGGTTCCCGTTAGGTTCTCCTTCTCTTTAAATCTTTAATCAGGATTAAGAACAGATTTCTGTTCTTTAAAAAAAATGCCTCTTATTTAGGCAACAGATAGGTGTACAGCAGGCATTCCCGGGGTAAATAACGGGTAAAACTGTGGCAGTTTTGCAGGCGCCTGTGATGATGCACTGTAAATGAACAACTCTGTGAAGAACAGCCCTTGAGCCATGTGATTAGAAGGGCTGAAAATGTGCATTAATTAATACTGCAAAGCTAATCAAAGTGGGGTGGTAAATCAGACAACCATAAAGGACAAAACATAGAAACAAGCTAAGTTTCAATGCTAGGAAAATACGTAGGAAAGAAACGTGTTTCCAGAGAGTAACATTTATCTTTCAGAACAGCCTTGCAAAGAACATGTAATTCTTTGTAGCCTTTTATGGTTGATGCATGTTCCTCACTTGTGCACAGGTGCTGGTCAATTTACAAAAGACCTTCTTAGCATGGGACTCTGCAGAGTTACAGCACTGCCATTGGGGTGTGTAACCTGGTCACGGAGCATCTCACACTGAAAGCAGAGATGTGACTTGGGCCCTACCAGCAGTGGTTTCTCTTAAAAGGTGGATTCCTGTTGGGATCAGGGTTTGTGGAATGCAGCTGAACAGCTCTGGTTATGTCCAGCTGAGAAAGGCTGCAAATCGACTTGATGTGGGAAGCTAAACCTCAGACTCATGCAGACGCTTGTGAAGTCCTGGTGGGATTTCACCCCTCGTGCCTTAATGCGTCTGGTTAATTGTCAAGCGTCAAGTCCACATTTATCAATTAAATGAGAATCATTGCAAAATTGTCTCATCCGTTGTCACAGAGGCAAAGGTTCCTTTCAGCTCTAATAAATTAAATTAAATTGGCTCAAGCCCTGCAACCACAGACAGAATGGCTTTGTGCTGGGAGGAATCGCTTTGACCAACACTGGTCTGGCCAACTGGGGACAGTTGCCAAAGTGAATGGCCTCAGACAAGAGGGTTTTCTGCCTTGGGGGTGGATTTTTCCTATACAGTCACCCCATCAGCTGTTGGATGCAGAGTTTGGGAGCAGCAGCAAGCAGTCAAGCAGCATCACTGGCTTTAAGTGAGGACTTGGGGTTCTTCTCCTGGAGGTCTGAAAGGGTTGGTAAATGTGTGTAAATTCTGTTGCTGCTTCATCTGTCCCTGAGGTAACAAGCCAGAAACTGCGTGCATCTGCATATAACAGCAGTTCAGTAAGAAACTGTGTATCACATGGGAGATTTTCTTCACATTTCTTTCCAGTTAGGAAACATTGCAGTGATACAAAAAGACCCCATAGTCTACTTTTGTCCCTAGCAAGCTGATCTGGCCGGTCCTTACCTTGCCCCAGTGTTTTACAAAGTGCTTCTTACCGTAACCATATGCTCACCAGTATAGATTTCAAGCCTGAACTTCCCCTTTTCTAACAGTTTCATCAGATCACAGTGTGCAAATGGAAACCACTAGGCTGTATCAGTGGTAACTCACCTTTGTTAAGCTTAATGCATGTTAAAATGTGTTTTGGGTAACTGCTACAAACCAACACGCAGCATGAGGAAGCTACACCGCCTGTTGCATGATTCGGTTCTGTCTTCAGACATCTGCATGGGAAGTGGTTGACTCATAGCACAGGAGCAGGCACTAATAGCTGAGATTCAGGGCTAAATAAATCCGGTGGGTTTTACTGAAGGCATTAAAGACTCCATTTGTTGTACCTGAGGATCTGGCACACAGCTTTTCTAAGACTGACTGGAAAGCTTGAAATAAGATGTACCAAACGTTTAAAATGAATGAAATAAATAGTTTAAAGGTGCTTTTTTTTTTTTCCGAATGAGTTGTATATTTGAATTACACAGCTGCAGCTACTTCAAAACACGGTTAAACAAGCTGCAATTTTATAAAGATTTGAAGCTGAAAATAAATAGCAAGGGAACTGGATGTCTATGTTTATATGCAAATCAATATCCTGACTGTGTAAGAAAGGCTTAATATACTGAATTGCTCTTACGAGTTTGGATACAGAAGAATTTAAAATTATAATGCCAAAAATGGATTACTGAACAGGAATATACCAATAATTTCATCATGCAAATGTAATTATTCCTTAGCTAAATTCATTTGGTGTTGAGCTTTCTGGGCTGATCCTCATCTCGAGAAACCATCAGTCAGATTTATTTACAGCTTTTTTTTTCTGATCTGTGTTACTAGAATTCCTATTCTAGAAGTAGCGGTGCTGCTTCTGTCCTCCATCCTTTGGTATGACTCTCACACCAGAGACACAGGTGGCTCTAACCACAAACAAACATCTCCAGTGAAGCAACAGAAATGGTCTTAACAGGCTGTTTCATCAAGGTGGGTGGCAGCCAGAGAGTGATAGCTGGTAACTTCGCACCTCAGAGTGTGGTGATTGTGTTTTTTTCTCAGTATTCTGGAGGCAAGGACTCTTTCTAATCTCCTTTTCCTTTCTCTTCTCAGCCATTTGAACACAGCAGATCTTAGTGATTTGCCCCTGGCTTGAGGAAGTGATGTCAATCAGTAAGAGTGATTTCTAAAGCAAAGCAGTTGGTGCTGAAGAAGCTGTATTTCTACAAGGTTTGCAAAATGATTATGTTCTGGCATCGTATGTTTACATCTTTCAGAGGTTTACTGGACCAAGTCTGAGTCTCTGGGTTGAATGTGTATGCATAGGGGTATGTTCCTGCAATGTGTCTTCTCTTATAGTCTGGAAAGAATCCAGCTCAAGCCCTCCAAGACCTCTCCAGGATGACAACTGGAACCGTGGTAGGTGAGTGCATGATTCACTTCAAAAGCACACTCCTGAACCAAATTGAAGTGCTAATGTAGGTAGACTTACAGACACCAACATTTCTAAAATATTGATTTCTTTGGTAGAGCTGTGCAGGAAGCAATTTTTAAAATAAAATAATAAAAACTTTACTCTCCTTTTGAGCCTAAGAAATATCTTTAATTATACTAATAAAGAGGGAACAATACTTGAACTATCAATGTAAAGGGAGTCATAATTCCAGAAAGTGTAACACCTGAAATCACAGTTCCTGGAGTTCTTTCTCATAGGATGGGCATTTCCAGGGAGCCACCTATTGCTTGTTTATAAAAAAAAAAGAAAAAAGAGTAGTCAGAAAGCAGTTCTTCCTTTTCTTATATTTAGGAGAGAATTTAATGACCCAATAGTAAATAAGCTGCTGTTCCAAAATCTGACAGTTGAAAAATAAAAAGACCAGTAACCCCAGTATCGCAGTCTGTGCCTGATTCTTTGAGATACTGTTACTTTAGTGAGATGTGCTCAAAATGCTCTTCTACCACTTCCCACAGAGGAAGACCAGCCCTTCACCACTAGCACTCCCACCCACAGAATGTGGTGAAGAAGGAAATGCTAAAAATGGGGCCCAGACTGAATATAGTAGTATGTGTACTGTGATAGTGTGTGTGTGAGGAGAAATTGCCTAGTACAGCTGTAGACAAATCCTAAGGTCAAGTGACTGCAATCTCTGCAGAGATTCTTGAACAACCCTGCGGTAAAGATATGACCATTTGCAGCCAATAGCTCAATGAGATATCCAGGTGTCCAGGTCAATATTTAAATAACAACTTTGACAACCATGTCATTACTTATGCAAAAGTCTTATGCATTAATTATGCATAATTACGCTGTTGGTAGGGAAGTCACACTGATGGCACTACTGGACCTATGGAGAGATTGCACAAGAAGTCAACAAAGTGAATCAGTAGAGGCTGTTCTGAAGAATAGAATCATAGGATGCATAGATAAGTTTAGTATATTGGAGAAAACATATGGTTTGCACATGGATAAGTGACTATATTAAAGATATCAAACAAGGGGTAGGATAAAGGCTCCATTCTTACAGAAGAGAAAGGTGGTGAGATAGAGCCCTGAAGAGATAGATCTCTGTGAGAGTTTGTGCTGTTCAAAATATTCATAATTGATCTAAAGAGACTAACGAATTGTCAGATAACATTCAGTGTTGTAGGAAACAGAAAGGTCCATTGTGAATAGATACAGAAGGATTTCATGAAAGTGAGCAAGCTGGATAGTGAAATGGAAGATGAAATTCAACATAGGTCAATGTGAAGTGATGAACAGAAGAAAAAAACCAACTCTGTATACACAATGATAGGTTCTGAATGAGTTGAACCACATATGAATGAGATTTTGAAAGAAATAGTTATCTAAAAATGTCAACCTAATATTCAGTAGTGATCAAAAAAGCAAGTCTAGTATTAAGGAAAGGACTAATAATAGGGAAAGGAATGAAGTACAAATCAAAGTTATTGTTATGCAGAATATAAATGCACATTTTGAATATTCTATGCCTTTCTAGTATCCCTATCTCAATACCTATACAGTAGAACTGAAAAAGGTGTACAGAAGGGAGAAAAGAAAGATAAAAGCATGCAGCTATTTCCATATGATAATGAATAAAAAGACTAGAATTCTTCAGCCTTTCCCATTCCCCCACTGAGGGGAAATGTAATGGAGTCTATAAAATCATAAGCAGCACAGAAAGTGAACAGAGAATTGTTGTTCCCTGTTTCTCTTCGTATGAGAACTGGAGAGCAACAAAGGCAACTAACAGACAGGAAATGCAAAACTAACAAAAGAACTTTCCTCACGCAGTGTATGGTTAAACTGTAAAATGCTTTGTCATAGGGTGTGTGGGATGGTAAAAAATTACCTGGGTTTAAAAAGCAACTGGGATAAACTAATAGAATTTAAATCCGTTGAGGGCTGTTAAATATATGCTGCATATTAAGCACCTACCATGAGTGCATTTAATAGACTATTAAATAGTCTAATATAATATCTCTAATGAAGGAAGTCCCTGAACCACAATATGCAGGAAGATATGAGAAACTAGCAAGGAAATATCATCAGTTGCTTGTTCTTTTCTTGTGCACTTTCTTGGTCATCTGCATTTGGTGTCTGCCATAGAGAAGAAACCAGGTTAGATAGGCCTTCAACCCAACAAGGACATCCTTGTGTCCTGGGTGGCGCGAGGAAGACATTAACATTCCCTTTCAAGTCTGAACGATGACAAATCCAAGGAAGACAGGAGAGATTGGGCCTAAACTTCACCTCATCAAGAACAGCCATGCTGTGGTGGCTCGTAGCATTTTGTATAGGTAGGACACGTATCCTCTGACAAGGGGCTTTATTTTGTCATCTCTGTGTTACGAATTTATTTTTGAGTAGCTCACAAAGCTGCTACCATTTTCACCTTTCACCTAGGCTCAGCCATGGATGGAAACACTGTAAGATCTCCTCCTCCTGTAGTAGCAGTGGCATAGTTCTCTCAGGGATGAAATTGTATAACAGTGTATTGATGAATTTCCCATCTGTTCAGTTTTTGGTTTGATGAAAGAATAGCACCTATATGCAAAGGGATGATAAAAAAAAAAAGCTTTTGATTTTCAGAGTCTACCATACTCTACACATTGCTATTCAATACTGTGTTCTAGCCATCATTCTCAAACTACTTCGGCTGTGCTCCCTGCTTTAATGAGAGAAGCACAGTCCTTAACAAAAGCTGGCTGTCAAAACAGCGTATTCCATTTCAAATCATTTAATTTTATGTGTACATCTAGACCTGCTATAAAATATATGGGGAATAGTAGGCTTCTGGAGTGGAGTTTATGCCTAACGCTCTACATAATTAAAACTATGCGAGCACATTTTTTTGACAGTATAATTTATGATGGGGACTTATTTTCCCATCGTACCCTCAGAGGGCAATTTGATGGCCATGTAAACTATGAATCATGTATGAATGGACAATGAAAGCTTTTTTAACAGTCCAAAGGTTTCACTTCCCTAGCAAACACATCCGTAGAGAGCAGCAGTGGTGCTAGTACCAGTACCATAGACGGTGCGTGGGAAGCTCCAGTTGGTAAAGGCTTGCCAGAAATCATCTCCCTCTATTCTCCAAAATGCTCCTGTTCACTCTGCTCTGCTCATCTCCCAATGCCTCATCTGGTCCCGAACATTGCATTTTCACACACACGCGCACACACACACACACACGCACACACACAAAGAAAACAACGTCCCTTTTAAACTGTCATAAGCTGCGGTCACTTCCATGAGGCCACTTCTCAAAGCCACATGAAATGAGAAAGAGTGGTAGAGGGCAAGTTTTTCACATGACGGGAGCACCACATAGAGAGCAAACTTTTTGCTTATGGCAACCTGAAGAGATTCATAGCTGTGGTACGAACACACTTGCGTATTGTATCTGTGAGGATGCCAGGAAAACCCCAGATTAAGATTCATGTACACAAGTGAAGACCAATGCAGTGTGAAGGGAGGCTGCATCGTCACTCCTTCTGTCATTCATCCTATGAGATGGCTACAGCTCTGGGCAGTGTTAGTGGAGGGTTTACAACTCCCAGTAAACCTGTCGGAGAAGTAGAGCAGTGTATTTGAACCTGACTTTCTGGTGAATTTGGACTACCATGTAGGAGTCCTTTTGCTGTAACAAGGGAAGTCTCCAGTACTGTAGCCAGAGCCCACAGGGTTTGGCTCCAGCCTCTTCTAACCTTGAAGAAACTTGTCAAGGCCATTAGCAAATCCTGCTCCTCTCTCTCAGGTTTCTCCCATTCCTACCATTGTTAAGGAGTAAAACAGGGAACAGGTGCCAAAATGGCCTGGAATAAACACAGGCTTAGTGTCCAGGCCCCTCACCCAACCGTGGAGAATAAGCCCTGGAAAAACTTTCTGTACAAATCCGCATGTTTTATCCTTGAAAACTGCTGACCACTGAGAAGTGAAAGATTGGTAAGTTTTGTGTCATTTAGAAATATCCATTTGAATGAAGATAGGAGAAACTTAGTCTTTTTTTCTTTCTTCCTTTTTTTCCCTTGGCATTATAATTACCAAACACAAATGTTACCTTTTCAGAAGTGGACATACAAAAAAAACAGGATGGGCAAATTTTTTTAAAAGTGGGTGTCTGAATTTCTGTATCTAAATAAATGCCCGATTCTCAGAATTTCTGGCTGCTCACTTCTTTTGGCAGCCAGCCCATTGGCTGACCTATGGACTGTCGTTTCATACAGTTTGGACTAATTGTACTCCAGATAGTTTGAAAACAAAGCAACACATAATTCTGCTGAAGCAGAGTTTGCAGCAGGACTTTATGCTTGCTACAGCAATTCAGCAGTAATTGAGCAAGCTTAACCCCGTCTGGCAGCGCTCGTGTGCACAGTGACTGCAATGCAGACACATGCAAAAGTGCTAGGGAAAGAACGAGTGGCTCTGTAGGATGAAGAGGGGCTAGGCTCTGTCACAGGCCCCAGCAGTTTGCTATAATGATAGGCAATTGGTTAAAAACAGTGTTTTCCAGAATGGCTTGCAAACATCCTCATTTGTACTGTGGGCAGCTAGATTTTCTGTCTCCTTATGAGCTAAAAAGGGGCTCTAGCTGGGGACAGCTGGGGACAGCTTGTACCCACTGGATATGTCTAGTCCAGTTGGAAAGGGGCCAGGTGGAAGCAGTAACTACAGGCTCAGGGCAGGCACTTGGGTGGAAAGAGCCAGAGAACGAGATCTTTGCATCCGGCTGGACCCCTCTCTGCAGGTGGCACTGCTGCTTCTTTAACTGGGTGGATAGAGGAGGGCCTTTCTGGAAAGACCTGAAGCAGACCTAGGGTGGTCTTAGTCCATCCTGAGAAGATGCTTCAGCTCATTTAAAGTGCCTATCTTGCAAAACAGAATAGGGAAGGAAGGCTCTTCCCCAGCCCTTCTTCCCCATCTCTGCTGATGAGGATATAGAGGTCAGAAAGAAGCTGCCTTGTCTCTGAACAAAAACTACACTGAGCAGAGAAAATCCAAGAATATTTTATGCAGGAAAATAATACACTGATTTATATTATTATGATTCTAATATGCACAAATGCTAAAATAGGATGTTCTGTAGTTGTGAAGGTCCTTTTTGTCTTTTAGGATGAAAAAAAAGGAAAAAAATAAAAAAAGAGAAAGCCCTCCAGAGATTTGTTTAGAATTGGAAAACAGAAAATCAAAGAAGATCCTGAAATTAATTATTTCTTTATGAATACTTGTTAATCTAATTCCTAATTAAGATGCAGTGTAAAATGATTTTTCTCTCTAGCCGCATCATTTATTTAATAAAGCCTGTTTGACTAGTTAAAGAGGATATAGCAAGCCCATTTATATAGCCACAGTTTTATAATTCCTGATGTGTGACATGCCTTGACTGGCAAGATCATTGTACCTTAACCAAACAATATGAAATCAGTTGCTCATCACCCTTTGGAAGACGGAGCTTCCTTTTCTTTATAGGGAATCATTCTAGGATAAAAAGAAAAGCTCATTGTAATTTATAAATAAAAGCCAGATATTTTCTGCATGGATCATTGTATTTAGATGCAAATGTAGCCTTTGGATCATGCTCCATTAGACATACATAGTAGTGCTTCTGAAAGGATATTGCTGATTAGTGAGTATTTCTTCAATATTCAATTTATATAATATGAATTAAAAAGGCAGCTCTACAACACTTCAGCTGGTGTTGTGGCGTTCTGGGCATTTAAACTCACTACTGCATTTCTTATTTTGAAATCAGTGTGCGTACTCTACCAAGTATGCATATGTACTAGAGGCATACTATTCACTTTGTGTAGTTGCCTTTGATTTATACCCGAAATTAATTTCAGAGTTATTTGGAATAGTAAAGCTCTTTCTCTTTGCCAGTTAATTGCTATACTAGCTTACGCTTCACACCATACGGAAACACCCTTTTAAATATGCAAAGAAAAAAAGCTAAAAATAAATCACAGCTGCTGTTAGATGGGGGTCTAAAGATACAGTCAAGGCAGAAAAAAAAAGGAACTGTCTTGGTTTAAATAAAGCTAAACTGCTTTTAATATTGAGAAGTTCTTTTTCTGTTCTTCAAATCAATATTCATTAATAGTATCCAGAACAGAGAACCTTTAATATGAAACACTGAGATAACGGTAGTAATTACAACATGTGTTTTGGTAGCTGTAGTATTTTCCTTCTCTCGGTTACGTTAATGATTGCTGTAATAATTTGTATTTGACTCCTAAGGACTAACTTCTATCAACGTTTCTAACTGATAAAATTCAATTAAACTCCAAACCACTATCTCAATTTACAAAAACACAAAGCTCCTATAGGTAGAAATGAGATTTATCTTTGCACAGCATTTTTTTCCAGATCAGTAATGGTAGCTTGACCTTCTCCACACACCATGAAGCAAGTATATTGAGCCCTTACACAGTATGTCTGATTTCCTACAGCTATCAAAGCACAAATCTGAGAAACACAATGGCATGGCTGGGTCTCGAGGGGAACAGCTTCTCAGCAGCTTGGGCACACGTTGGTTTGCTCTGATCGCAAAAGTGGCCACGGTCCTGTTGGCAAGTTGCCTGCAGGACTGTGCGAGCTGATCTGGCAGAAATGGTCTCATTAAAAAGGGTTATTTTTAGTTCTAATGGGTTCCTCAGCCCAGCAGCCCACGTGCTTCACCTGTGCTGCCGTGACACTGCTGCGGGGAGAGTGAGGAGGGCAGAACAAGCGGCTGAAACTGAGCGGGGAGCTGCCTGAGACAGCCTTGCAACTGAGAAAATGGTACGTGGCACCGTGTCCTTGGTCATCCTACTCTTTCCCATACTTTTTCTCTAGAGATAGCTAATCATGGTGCAAAAGCCCAGTAGGCAGAAAAAGAGGCAACTGTTGCTGGGAAAACACACTCTGGAAATCATTCCAGCAGCTAAAGAAGGACAGCAGTGCATTTTTCAGAGTAATGGAAAGTGCATGGAGGACTGTCACTAGGACAACCTGGTAATGATAGAGCAAAGACCCAAGTAACTATCTGTTCTTTTAGCTAAATAATAAAACTTCCACTAGGAGTACCTTCGATGCAGTAAAATCATACTGCTACATACAGAAACCTTAAAATATTCAGTTTTACATTAGTTCACAACTTTTATTTGCTTGGAGATATCTTAAAAGTAAAACCGTCTGCTTCCAATAGAAAGAAGTGATTAATCAGGCCCACAACAATTGAGACAAACTACTTATATTTTCCAAACATAAAACTGGCTGCAGGAAGAGAAATTCAAAACCTGAGTCATGTGCAAAATATGTTAGGTATAGCACTGAAATCATAAAAGATTGCTCATTAGTAAGTCCTACCAGATGTGTGTCTAACTGTCAAATGAGCAAGCCCAGGCTGGAGCGAAGGAGGAAATTTGCTGTATTCAGCATCAGACCTGAGGACAGCGTGAGCAGCTGGCAAGCATTGCATGCCCTGAGAAAAGACACTCACGGCTAATGCTTGTTGAGCTGACTGCATCCAGATCTTTCACATCTTGTGCCACAGCCCAATGAGCGAATTCCCAAGGTGTCCTCTAACCCCTATTCCTCCTTACTTAGCAAGTACTTGTCTCACCTCTTGCAGCACAATTATGTTTTTATTATTATTATCTTTGGAGGACCATTGTTTCGGATTGCGGCATTCCCCATTGCAGAAGCTCTGTTAACCCATGTTGCTGCACTCCTAAGCCCCTTCTCACCCCTCTTCACTCTTGTGAAACAGGGCTGCCGGGAAACGGTGCCCTGGAAGAGGAAATAACAAAACTGTGTCAAACAGTGATGAAATAAACTTCTATTGTGGCTGCTTCCCTGTTCTAGAAACAGGACTTCTCCCTTGGGCAGCGGGTGCAACCCTCCGCAGGAACACGGTGGTGCTCACGGCTTTTGGGGCTCTGCCTGCCAGCACACGGGCTCTGTGGCCCCTTCCTGCTCTGCGGAGTCTGCAGCGATGCTCCACACGGATGCGTTGCCTGCATCCGGATGTGGCAAAAACAGCTCTGTTGGGAACCTGTGACCTGTCTGACTGTCTGATGATCCCAGCTCTGAGGCTGACCATGGTCACCATCACTGACCTCGATGTTCTCGTCCTACCAGCATTGCCCTTGCAGAAAGCCCCTTCCCGCTGCTCCTTGGCCCTGTCGTTCCCTCCCTGGACGCTGCACTCCGATAGGGCAGTTATTGCTCTCCACGGTGGAGCAATTCAGTAAATCCAATGCCGATCCTATCGCTGGAGCTCCTTGCCTCCTTCACAGACAGAATTGGCATCCGCTGCCAACTGCTATGGTTGCTCATTTAAGATTCGTACTTACTCATACCAGAAAACGAATGCTAAAAGTCTTGCTCTGGCAGACATCAAGCTTTGCTCGAAAGCATATGTGCAGCTTGTGCCAGAGACTCCTCCACAACGACAGCACGTGGCTTTACTCCCTCTTGAAGGATTTTCTTCACTCAAGGCACTGTGCAAGCCATGACAAATGAGTCATTTTTAAACAAACAATTTGTATCAATTAACGATGCTTCACTTCATACTGACAGGCCTCAGGGCTCCACCAGCTTTGTGATATTTTTAATTATGCCTCCAGATATATTCAGTTTCTCTGATGGGAAGAAATGACCACCGGGACAGGCATTTATCTCATTTGCCTTTCTTGCACTCCTGTCGCACAGCAGAATCAGCACGAGTGACAGTAACCTCCTTGGAGTGACCATGAACCTAGTGCAGGACCTACCCCAGGCCTGGTGCTCCAGTTAGCCAAACCACCTCCAAGAGCCCCAGTGCTGAACGTACCCAGCCATTCACATGCACAGTGGTGTCACAGTGACCCAGATCAGGCAAATCACGTTTTAGGGGTCATATTTTGGCACTCATGGTACAGAGGTGAGTGTTACATTCTGCACAGCTTGTCTCAATCCTTAATTTTGCTTTGTAGCCCTCTGACATGATGAACTAGTGAGCATTGGCCACAGTCTCCTTACTTCAGACCCCTCCAGCAATTACCAAGCCTCTCTTTAATGATAAAATGCAATGAATTAGTTTTCAGTCTACATAGCTAACACAAGAAAGGGTTCAAATAAGGGACATGAAGCTTGAATAAACATATAACAAAGTGTGGGGTAAGATCTTTAGAAGACAAAGCGGCTGGGGCAGGCCATGCCTTGGAGAACATTGAGGAGAGTGAGTGGAGACAGCGGATGAAGGCTGCAGCGTCTGCGCGTGGCCTGTGCTCGCCAGTTTGTGGGGACAGGCCCATATGCACAGACTGCTCTTTCCTCTCGTTATAGAAGGAAAAGATTGTAGCTGGGCTCTGTTCCCTGCCCTCACAGGCAAACATGGCACACAGTTGTTCTCAGGAATTTAATGCGCGTCACCTTAAAAAGTCTTGCCTTATGCCCTTTTTAGCATGCTTAAATGGCTGTTCCATAAAACACTGTTTTAGAAAACAAGAACATTTCCTATTTTCCAACCTACCTGTATTTCTTAGCATGCAAATGTTGACTTGTACCAATGTTGTCCTAATTTAGGGAGTTATTTGTTATTATCAAATAGATAGCCTTTTATTTTGTTGTACATTGCCATTAATAAAAATATCAAAAAAGATGGGTCTTAAGATTGAGGAATTTCCACTTATATCTTCTGACTTCATATTTTGCAGTTAACACTACTCTTCTCTTGTCCCCACAACACTGCAGACCCAGGATGGGAGGTCCTGTCTGAAGAGCATCTGCACTCGGAGTGTTATCGTTATTCTCATGGAGCTGTGCAAAGAAGGCAGTACCAGTCCAGACATTGCAGTCAAGATCTGACAGGTGGCTACTTTGTTAGAAGACAGTGATGGATTAGATTGATGCTAACCAGAATATTGCTGATATAGTTGTGGTGGAAATTTGTTAGGTTATAATTGGTGCATGGTGTCTGCAAAATGGTCAATGTTCCTATAGTCTTTGCAATGATATCGGGCTCTAATATTTTAAAAATAGTCTAATAGTTTGAGTGCCGCTAACAGTATTTCTAAATGTTTCTCTCCATGCAGATGTATGATAGAAATCATATGCTCACTTTTGTGCTCTGAGGACATGCTAATAGGAAAGAATAACATTGAACCACTGAGGATCGTTTGATTGACCAGGAAGGCAGATCTGGATGCTTCTGTGCGAAAGGATTCAAGCTTGCCGAGCATGTCCCTATCCTAGGAAGCTGCTGGACTGTTCCAGGGCGCCCGCCTGGCCCGGGGCAACTCACACACATCCTGACTAATTCCTGGGCACAGTTCGAGTGGCGTAGGTGGTCTGCATGCAGCAACCCTGTTTTGGAGCATGAGACAATTTATTAGCATAGATGCAAGCTACTCAGTGCCAGTTGGCCGCAGTACCTGGGAATGTTCCTGGGCACATCTGATGTAGCATTATAGACACAGCCTTTGTGAACACCACCATGGGGCACCTTGCCATTTGCATGGTAATAGAGAGTCATATGACCCACATCTATTTGAATATGAAAACATCTTTTCCTTTTCCCTTGTAAAAAATGTGTGCACCTGCTATTATTTCGGGAGAATTCAGTGCACCCTCAACTATGCTGGCTTAGGAGGCCATTCCCTGCTATGAGAGCACCTGGTACGAGCAGGCTCAGTTGTGCACTGAGCTTTTGCTCAGTGGAAGCAGAACCCTTATTAGACAAACTGATAGCAAAATGTTACAGCCCATAAGCCAGCTTAGGTGCCAGGATGCCCAGTGTTCTTTGAAATAGGGGGGTAGGAGGTAAATGGCCCAACATTTGCAAGCCTAATGTGAAGAGCTACCACCAGAGTGGGCGTACGACACCATTAGTTTGCAGACCTGGCACAGGCGACTAGAAAGCTCGTCTGTCATTACTGGGGGCAGTCCAAGAGAGGTAGGCATTGAAAGCACCTTGTGCTGGAGCTTTACGTGGGAAGCGGCAGTGCCCAGGGAAATAGCTGAGGAAATGTGATGCTGCATTACGCTGTTGTGTCCGTGCCACCTGGCAACTTCTTACTGCTTTATGTAATTTTGAAATCTACTGGAAGTTTGGATGAGCCTTCCTGTTATGCTTCCTCAGTACTTGCCTGCCAGTGGAGATGTTTATTAGAGCAGGTAAAGATGTTTAGAAAGCAATAAAAATAACTTTATTACGAAGCAGCCAACCAAGCAGACAAGAAATTAAGTTTGCAAATGGCAGCGAAGTGGCTGCCACGCTGCCTGCGGAGAGGATGCTGACCCCAAACGGTGTCACTTCCCTAATGATGGATTTACACGCGATCAGCAGGTCTGCTTTTCTCCCTGCTGTTGCGTGGGCAGAGAAGGCAGGGGCCGCATACCCGAGCACATGGCCGTCCTCATGTCCTGACTGACCCAGTGCCTGCCGCAGCATTTTCCAGGGCTTTCTCAGCTCACGAGTGCAATAATAGCACAGAAATGTTGCTGGAGTTACGGAGGCATCTGCTCCATAACTTCCCCTGCTCCCATTCTCACTTCCCGCTCTCTTTTTCCTCACCCTACTAAACATTTGTGGCACTCTGATATCGTCTTGCTCTCTCTGGCTGTCAGCAACCTGCCCGTATTTCCTGTAGCTTCTCACTTGCGGTGGTGACTGAGCTCAGACTCAGCATCCTGTAGCAAATCCTTACAATTTCTTCTTTTTCCACACCTCCCCTGGCGGATTAAGTTCCTTCTTCAAAGTCCTCAGTGGCTGCTGCAGCCCAGAAGAAGTTCAAGTCCTGCCGTACACCGATGAATGAATCACAATGTATTCTTTGTCTGTGGAATGTAATAAAAGAAAACACCTCTTCATATTCTTTCCCTTAGCAAGGTCACAGCTGGATACCTCTCTCAGTTCACTAAGCTGTTATTTCTTCTTTCTCTCTATGTGTCCTAGCAGAAGCATTTGCCTCCCAGGTTGTTAGTTTGCAGAAATGATAGCAATGGCTTAAGATTTCATTTTTTTTATAAAAATCAAGAAAATATTTTTAGATTTGGCAGAAGGACAGGAAAAGCTTCAAACATGACCTTTTTACCAGTTATGATCTTTAGATCACAGTCTATCTGTGTTCATTTACTGCAGATGCTATGTTGGAAAAAGGAAACATTTTCTCAGCTCTGAAATAAAATTTTCTTGATAAAAAGTTTTTGTCACTCGGTGGCAAAAGAAGGCCTGTAGATTACAGGAGGAAGTAAGAATCTCACTGACTCCTTTGAGTTCGAAATCATCAGACTTTATCAGCTGAGAATGGAAGAAATACAGACAAACATAAACAGGATGCTGAACTTTGATACCGAGGCCTGCGCGCACCAGATCCACCTTCTCTTTCCACCCTTTGCTCGGAGAGCACGCACCAGGCAGCACTTAGGGACTTTACAAGACAGTTCTGCCAGCACAGCTCGTAACAGAGACTACCCGGCCCACGCTCTGAACGCTAGTAACAGTATTGTGTCCTACACTCAGCATATATTATATGTAGATAGATATAGACACGCATAATACAGTCACTTCTGTTAAGTCTGGCCTTTCAAGCACTTTTAGAAAACAGCATTCAATTAGAGATGAGTAGAAAACACATCTTGCTGCAGCTTTGTATGTTAGCTCTCTTCATCTTGTTCTGCACATGCCAATGATGGTGACTGGCAAAAAGAAACACGTAGCTTCTTCCCTTGACTAAAGCAAAAGCCATCTGAGCAAGCGATATTTACCAAAAGAATTGCACTGGTTGTCAGATTACACGGAATCTTTCTGCAGGCAGCATCAGCTGGGACTCCAGTGCTGCTGATGTTTCCTCTCTGGTGTTTTAGTTGCACCCAAAGGCCCTGCAGACAGCTGAGTTCATGCTTGCTTCAGGACCTGCTCTAGCCTGGGGCCTTGTTCTGCTTCCTCTGCTTTTGGAGTTTCCCCCAAGGCTGCTGGTGATATCATGCTGCTTTAAAAGTCCAATTTGAAAAAGTCCAAAAACGATAGAATAGGCTGTGGAGTCCATGTTGGATGAAGCTCTTGTAAAACTCCTATTAGATAATTATCACTGGTGTTTTAATTTGCAGCAAGGGTCCAAAACTAATCTGGAGCAAAGCTTATTTTTGTGGACAGCTGTTGGTGGGGCAGTGCTGGTCAAACCAAACAAAACTCAATATTAACATTTCAGAAAAGCCGCACGGACAGTGCAGTTTCAGTCAAGATGCTTTGGGTGGGATTTTGAACCCATTTTTCCATATATCATCTCTGTCTTGCAGCCCTTCTTTCCCTACAACAACTTTGTAAGAAGGGGCGAGATTCTGGAGAAGACTCGTGTTGTGCAGAGTGAAAGGCATCTTGCATCCGGTGCTCACACCAGTTCCCAATGTTAGCAGGCTTTTTCTGCCATGGGAAACGGAGGAAAACCAGAACAGCACCGGTATGTGCAATCACATTTAATGATCATGGCTTACAGCTGAAGAACCAGATTTGCAGGGCTTGGCCTCGTGGGCAGTTGGTGGTGCACAGACTTGTTGGCATCTCAAGCACGAGCACAAATACTTCTCTTATGCACAAATGACTAAGATTCATATCAGGATTTCTAAATTTGTTTAATAGGACTTTTACATTTCCATTTCAGCCATGATACATCATTACAATGCTGTAGTACAAAATAATTACAAAACTGATGAAAACTCTGTGTGTGATTTACAATTCCAAAGCAAAACTAACCTTGTTTCTGTGCACTGAATATATTTCCCTGATTAATTCACACTTTCGCATGGAAATTCAAGAAAAGTGATACTACTGATATTTTTCCCAGCTGGTTGTAGCTAAGGTCTTTCCTGCTTCACACTTACGGCTTGGAAGAAAAGGTTTTATTACCACTGAACCATAAGGAAAATGGAGAAAAAGTAAAGAACAGCTGGGTTTAATGAGCTGGAACAGATGTAGATATCAAAGCAGCTTGTACACCTGCCATTTAAAGAGTATCTACATGTATATAAATGATGAGCAACTTAAATCAAGATTTTTGTTACAAAAGTTACAACTGGGATAATACTTTGAAAAAATATTTTAAAAATAGTGTCTTAAATTACTCCATTGGCCACAAGCAAGCCCTAGCCAACATAGCTTATAAAGGTTTGAGCTATCAAACTCTGCGCAAATATGATGGACTTTTCATTCTGGGCTATGCCACTGGTTTCCTTTTACTGCTGTTGATAATTTGTTCTTCTTTTTCCCTTGCATTTTACTTCACATTATATGGGTGTTTTGAAGGTAAATTCCTAAGATACTGGTAGAAAAATTATCTATCCTTTTTAATAAGGCTATTTCAGAGGTGAAGTCTCTGTATTTTCTAATCTTAGTGCAGGTCTCAAGTCTGACTGTAAAGGAAATGGCTTAAATCCATTCAAGAGAGATGTGATAGTTTTATAATTTCAGTGAAAGCCTTAAAAATAAATCATATGTTAAGAGGATCTCTATACTTCAACACTAATGCAATCTTAAATGACAGGATCTGGTTCTGGAATATAGAATTTTCTCTATGGGATTAAATATGTCAACTTATATTTATGCAGATAAATTTAGCTGCTTAATTTTAGGCTGAGATTAGTTATTTTTCATGTTGGTAGTCTGACAGTTTCCAGTATCTAAGTAAGACTAGGATGAAACCATGATGGAAAAACATTTCATTAGTAATTTGTTCTTTAAATCAATGCTAATAGTTAGTCCTAGGGCTAGGAATTTAATAAAAAAATAGTGATTATTAAAGATGGCTTAGAGGAAATTAAATGCACCAAAAAGGTGTTACTGCTATAATAACGACAATATCTGTGTTTAAAACTCAAATTAGCTTTCCCTAATCACCCATGAAAAATTACTATTCCACTTTTATGGATTCAGTCTAATATCCTTATCTTCAAACAGCTACCTGGAGATATGCAGGCAGCAAGCACAACTAGTAACGTGCACTGTGGTCTTCAGATCTACAAAATCCTGCGTTGCCCAAGGAAATGCAGTCGGGGAGAATTTGGATGGTCCACTTTCTCAGCGGACTGGTGCTTGGCAGGCTTTTGTAGCGCGTCTCTTGCCAAGAGCTCTTTCCGGCAGATGGTAACAGCTGTTTGTGGCTGAGTTTGAAAAAATACAGAAGGAGCCTCATGAAGGGCCTGTTGTATCAGCCCCGTGACTTTTTTCTTGCCTAGTGGGTTTTTGTTGTATCATGGCACAACTCACACAGGCAGTTGGGGAGATCCGGCATTAAGGGATTTGGTGTGACGAAAGGGAATGCAGGGCTGGCTCTTGCGTTATGGGAGAAGGCCCAGTGGTTCATACGAGCTATAACCTTTGGGAATGCCAAGCCCAGGTCTCAAAGTATGATAGGCTTCTTCTTACTGATAATATTAAAATGCTCACGGTATGGAATTTTATTATTTGAAGAGTGGCCATTGAGACACCTTCAGGCTGTTTAAGGAAATCAGAAGACTACATAAGCTTCCTGTGTTGTTATTCTTATTCGTGGAGGTACCCGAGCCATGAATTTCTCTATGCAAAAGACGAATATGTGAATTACTTGTCTCATTTCAAGCATATATTATAAACAACCAGTTTATAACATAATCACATAAAAAGTATTTTGATTAGGTGTATCAATAAATCTTTTATGATTGTTGTGCTGTTCTAGCAGTAGTGTTATACAGGTTAGAGAATCCACATATATGGGAAAAATTATAATTACCTCGAGTGCAGAAAATACTTAGGTATTTTTATTTCTTCTTAATCATTAGCCAGTCTCCTGGAAATTAATTCCACTAGTCTTGGCACTCACAAAACTACTTGTTTATATACGCTAAATGCAAAAAATATCAGAAAAGCCCAACAGTGACTAAGGTGAATTCACAATACAGATTGGTGCTTGTGCAGATGTCAGTAAAATAACAGGCAAAGGTCTATTTCTAAACCCCAAATCTTCAGGTATCAAAGTGAAAATTGATTTGCACCATTTGGTCTGAGAACAACATTGCTACGTCCTCCAATGAGACACAGCTCTTCTTCAGCAGTAAGCCACGTGCTAGAATCTCCAAAGCTTTGGTAAAATGTTAATGACAATTCAAAATGCACCGAATAGCCAGATAGAAAAGATGAGTGTAGATTTTGCTGCTGTCTATATTAATGTGAATCAGGAGGTATTGCTTGTGTATGCAGCAGGGTTAAACTTGACTTAAAGCAGTTTGACCAAAAGAATATGGCCTGGGGCTTCCGAAGTGCCCTAACATAGTGATTTATTCAGCTGGGGGCATTTTCCTCTGGAAATGGCACGATACAATGGCTGTGGCTGTGCAGGGCAGTAACATCATCTTTCCTTTATTCCTTTTCTACTAATCCCAACATCTGCCAATGCACACTTCATAGCGGTCCAGATTACAAAGGGAATCCACCCACGACAACGCTCTGCGTTGCCAGCAGGCCCCTAATTCAGCACTGTCCAGGCAGCCGCGCAAGGCAGCTCCCACGTCAAAAGATATTACGTGACTGGTAAAGCCCGTCACAGATCCTGCAGCCCTCCTAATCATGATTTTTTTTTCTGTTATTTTCTGTTTCTCCATAGGTTTTTCCTTTTAAGACATTTTAGATGTAAATCAATATAGAAAGGTTCAATTTGTGGAGGAGGAGGAAGAGCAGGAGCCGGGCTTCCCATTTCTCTCCAGTCTCCGCTCCTTGGAGCAATTTGCCTTTTAAGACAGCGTTTTGGCAGCCGAGGACAAGAGGAACTGGTGTGACACCCCCCCATTTTTAAACAGCAATTCTAGTGTAAGTAAAAGGTAAGACATGACAGAAGAGGTAGAAGATTAGCACAGAAAGAAATCTGAAGGAGGCAATGCAATTAACTTGCAACTCTGCAGCAGCTTCCAGTCTTTGCTAAAGTCACAGCAATTGCAAATATTGCACCATATATTCTATACACTAAACATACTCATAGAGCATCTTTTGTATCTAAACAAACATGAATAACTTTACATATCTTTGAAAGGGGATATGCACATTCATGAGGATTGTGTAAAGCCTGCAAAATTGCTTCCATGAGTATGCCCACAAATAGTTATACTAGTTTTATCATTTCTTTCCAGAACAATATTATTATCATGAATCAGATCAAAGGTGTGTCTCTATGTGCATCCTGTCTAGGACTATAATCCAATAGCAGAAAATAGAAAGAAATATATTAAAAAAAGACAAATACTGAGGGATGTCTCTTATGCACTACTAGTTTCTGTGAATCAGAGGTTAAAGGAGTTGAACTGCAATGGATTCACTGCATTTCACAACCCTTCATGAATTTGTCTAATCCTCTTTTTAAGCCTTTGACACTTTTAAAGCTCCCTTATGTTTTATTCCCATGCAACTTTGAAAACAGCCCCAAAAATATCTATCAGCTTGACAGTGATGTTCAAAATGTGTATTTCAAAAATGTTGGGACAAGCATGTGTAAAACTGATTCACAACTGAAATTTTGCATTCATACAGTCACCTAGCTTGAGAGCACTTCAGGACAAATCTGGTTTATTACAACAAAACCTTATCACTCAAACGTCAACAGTTTAACACTAAAATCCCATCACATACATTTAAATGAGTTATGCACATTCTAGGAACAGAAAAGAGTCAATTGCATTTATGGAAAATCACTTGAGTTTATCTTTAGTTATCTTGTAGCCAAATATTGAAGATGCTGTTATTATTTTTTTCAGTTAGAGAAAATAGAAAAATTGAAACCTAGTAGTCGCCCTTTTTACTGACAAGGAATCAGTAAAAACTACTACTGCCCCATGTCTCTTGCAGCATGGCTTTCCATTTTGTGCAAGGTAACATTCTCTAGATTTGCTTCAGTGTTTACCTTTCTCTTTATTTTTTCATCCTACCTATGAGCCTGTTAGTGAACAGAAATAAAATAATCGAGAATATTTTAAAGTGGTTAAACATTTTGGTTTGTTTCTTGGGAGGAAACAAGACTGATTTTATTTCTTTTTGTGTGAAATCACTGTGCACTGTTTCGAAAAGGCTGAAGTAGCCTTTGGAGTGATTCCTGTTAAAGGTGCCTGAGAGTGATCCCTGTATCTATCTAAAGAATGTTCATTTGAGCATATTAAAATGAAAGGAAAGGAAAAAAATGAAAAGTGAAAAATGAAAAAAAAAATAAAGGAAAAACGAAAAGTTCTCAGGCAAAAGAATGCTGTTGTTAATGCAGCACACTATACATGGAAAAAAACATACTATACTTCTATGCTCCAATGCTTTATAAAATCACCTGATTGCTTAGCTAAATTCTATAGAATAAAAAGGCCTTTTGTTATAATAACAAAAGCCTGGTAGATACTAGGTGAATGGAGAAAGTTGCAAACTGTGAATTGTACGTGTGGCCACATGCTTTAATTCCAGAGTTGTTCCATTTTAAAAGCTACTATTCCAAGGCAGGGCTACGCTTCCCCAGAATACCAGGACATTTTTTTCACCTGTGACTCATGATGAAGTATTTTAGCAGTGACAAAAAATTGCACCAAAGTCTTCCTGGGAGAAGTCCGAAGGGAAAATGTGTGGCTTTTCCTTCTGTGCTTCTTCAAAGGTATTCATCATTGTCACTGCAATAAACAGCACCAGATCCATTGTGCTGCTACACTTGAAAGGCCAAAGGAATCCCCTGGAAGGGCGATTTTTATGAGGGCACAGTCAAGTCCCATCATTGTCCCTGCGAAGGAGGAGTGGAATCCAAACTATGCTTTCTTCTTCCTTAACACCCAGCTTGTCCATGTCTCCCATATATTTCACTCTGCTTTGATGCCACATAGTAACAACACATCAAGAAGTTTAATTTTCCATCTGGACTCTGAATAATTCTAAGCTCTTGTGATTGAAATACTGGTAGCTTTCTTTTATTCAGCAGAACAAGAACCTAGCTAGTGCAGTAAAACACTAGGGTAAAATATTTGGGCGATTATTTTTTTCTACATAGGAATTCTTTGCTTCCCTGAGAGAAAACTACAGGAATTAGGAGCACCGTTGGCGCACAGTTCAAAATCTGACATCCATGATGTAGCCGAGTAGGTTCACATGCTATCTTTGATTACAAAAAGACAGTGACATTATGAGGAAGGAGGGAGCTCTAGCGTCTTTTAAACACACAGCACTGGCTTTAACTGCTTTCCCACACCTGTAAATCATAGGAGACTCTCTGGAGATCAATGTTCCCCCAAAAGCAAAAAAGGCAGCATACAACAGAAGAAGCAAGAAATACAATAAAGAAAAAAAATGGGGATGTCTTCTAACTGTTATTAGCTTATCTTCGCTGGATATGTTTAAGACACTTGGAAAGAAAAATAAGGGTAGCACAGATCAGAAACAAGAGGATAATGTTAAAAAAGGGACACTTAGATGGACAAGACCAATTCGGTAATCCGTAAGTGCCAGGAAAGGAATATCCCTACAATAGAAATGATTGCAATAGAAGACCCGAACAAAACCATTGTTTTTTATTCAAAACGCAAGTAAGCCTTGGAGTACTTTGTGGCATGTGGTGCGCAAGGGAGTAACGTGAAAGGCACCTGATATTTGCTTCGCTTCCAACAAGAGAGTAGCACTTTGGCACAGCTTAAGTGGCATACAAAAGCAGGTGTGAGGTATGAATTTCACATTACCTGCTTCTTTTGCCAAAATCACATGCTTTGCCCCTGTAGCTGGAATCTCACATACAGAAAAATGTTGTTGTGAAGCACCCCAGGAAAGACTTGCACGATCTCTGGCTGTTTAGCTGTATAGCACTTTAAGGAAAGGCTTTCTGGGAAAATCCATTAAAGAAAATCCAATAGGACTTGTCTTGCTGCGAAATGTGAGTTCCACATAACAGTCACACAATTCGAAACTGTCATTATTTCTTTGGCGCTTCATATTTTTTAAGAAATTCATATATTTTACTTAATTAGTACTAATTGGAAGGCTATCCTTACATTTGAGAAGTTTTTTTTTAAATTGTATTCAGAAATATCAGCAAGAATTTTGAATCAGTGACATGCGGATAAATTTAATGTCTATGAAACATCACCTCTCAGATGAAAATAAATATTCTATTTGAACAGTGGTATCCCAGAAACAAGCACAGAGAGATAGGGTAATATGACTAAATATGTTTAACATGCAAGTAAGCTTTTGAGTGGTTTTTCCTCCATTTGCCCAGAAAAATCACCCCCAGAAAGACAACATATATGGACCCAAACAGATGAACAAAACTATTACCCTTTTCAATCAGCCCTCAGTGACTCAGAGGTTCATCTAGGGAGTCACTGCATCATGGTCCTAGTTTTACTGTGGAATGCCTATGGCTTCAATGAATTTCCATCAACAAAAGCCTAGATTTTCATTGCAATAAAATATTTAGCAATGAAAAGCATAAAATCATTCTGTATAACCCCCCCAAAATGATGCTTGTGTAAACTAATGCATTTGCAAGGAACCACCATCTTGATGTTCTTCAAAGTATAGTATAGTTGCTTATCTTTGATAATCAAACTGCTGAAAATAATTGATATTGCTAATTATTTCAGGGGGATTGTTGTTGTTCCTACTCCATCATTACTGGTTATCTTGCCTTCAATATTTTCTAGATTTATGTTCATCATGACTCAATAGTCAAGTTGGCATTTTATTCCTAGTTTCTCTTTTCTGTGCCAGCATTATCCTTTACCATTAATCATCAGTTATCAAGTAACTTATTTCTTCATTTTGATACTGTAACTGATCCAATACTTAACACTTTTTAAATGTACATATTTAACCGAGACACTTCTTACTGAATGTCACTGTAATAAAATGTCTTTTTCACTTCACTGCATTCAGCATTTCTTGGAAATGCTTATACTGTGTGAAGGCAAAATATGTGTAAGCCTTTTCAGCTAACATTTCACGCAATGAATTGCTTGAAAGAAAAAGCAGGGAAATCTCTCTAATGTATTGATAGTGAACAACAGGATTGGTATCACTTTTCTATTTCTTCTATTTTTTTTTTTATATTTTCATGTATATTCTTGTGCCATACGAACACTACAGAAAAGTGCTTATATGAAGGCAGGCCTTCACACTTCAGAACTTTCTGTAACGAGAAGGTTGCGTAAATATATAAAACATTAATTTCCACAGCAATTCTTGCAGTTTTGTGATTTTTGCTCTTAGAATTCTTGAGTATGTGAAGGCTATATTGCATATATTTAAATCACATGCCGACAGGGCCTTTTAATAGCTTGCAAGAGTGCACAGCAGCACTCAAAAATTAGTTTCAATAAACGTGTTGGTGGTGGTGGCCTCAGCAAGCTTCTGCTGAGTATCAGGATCCTGTTCAAGCATTTCTCATTGTAAAAGGAGACACTGTGAAGTCTGGACAATGACTTAGACGGGTGTTTGTCAAGCTTTGAGTACAGTCTCTGTTTGGACCCCTCTATCTTTGTGAAACTCCTTTAGGTGGAAAGTTCCTCTCCGTGGATTTGCTCTCCCCGAATTTCTAGGATAACGAGGGAGTAGTGCAATTTCTTTGGCTGGAGAGAGTGCTGTTGGTTGCTATTATACGGTGGGTAGCAGTTTTGGGGCTCTTTGGTCACGTACAGCTCTTGGGCTGCTCAAGTGCAGCTTGCAATGCTGGAGCTGCATTGGTGAGCAGAGCGAGGCTGTGCTACCACAGGGCTGACTGATTAATAAGAATATTTAGCAGCAGGAGATCCAGCATAGACTGCCAAAGCCGGCGTTGCTGGGCCGCAAAGAAGCAAAAGTGCCCTGGGAAATGTCTGTCATCTCGTGCCCATGTGCGTGCTGAGAAACCTGCCTCTTGGCGCTTTGAAGTATGTGGACCCTTTGAAGTGTTGTGAGCTAGGAGCTAGGTTGCAGCTTCTTTGCCTATATTTATATTCCGTGACCTCCTTTAAGCCTCTTGGTGGTGCTCTTAGAGGGAGGAAGAGGATGAGTCATAACCCAGTTTGAGAAATCTAGATAACATGACAGAAATACAGGTATGATAAAGAACAGTGGGGAAAAAATGACAACTATGGCATTTCTAAAGAAAGCTGGTCTTTCTCAAGGAACAGTACCATTAGAGAGGAAAAAAATGCATTACTGGCATAAGAAAGATGAGAAAAATATAGTAGAGAATCAATATCTGAAAGTAACATAAGGAATTTCCCCAGAACCTTATCTATTCAGCTGCTACAGGAATCTGTAAAAAAAAAAAAAGATGAGAATGGTCAAGGAAGGGGTCTAACATGAAGCAAAAATCTCCGAGGAGCTATGCTGACTCGTGACATACTTGATTACACTCCTCAGGGGCCCACCACGCATTGGTGAGACAACAACGGTGTTAAAGATCAGAGACTGTGAACACAAATCACAAGAGGCACCTCTATGAGATGAAACTTCCTGTCACATCTTTAGAGTTTATAGGTATTGACTATGTTCTCAGAGCCCCAGGAGAGGGGGAGGCAGAAGGAGCTTATTAAGACAGTGACAAGCACAGAGGATTTATAAGAATAAATATGTCACTACTAAATAGCTCAAATCAATAATGGAAATAGACTACATATATTTGCATAAGACTAGGAAAAGAAATGGGGAAGAAGGCAGAGATATCCGTTTCTGCAAGCTGATTATCTCGGCTTGATTGCAGACAATTACATGAAATTATATGATGCACCAAGGGCAGAGCAGGGTTGTCAGTGACTGAAGACTGAAGGCAGTGTAGGACAAGGTAGCAGAGACCACTGGGTCACTGCAACCAATTCAAGTCTGCTGCCATGAAAACATAGTGAGGACCCAAGGATGGTTTCCTCTTTATTGTGCTCTGCAGCCCTTCTTAAATGATATATTCCTTGTTACACAACAAAGATGAAAGCACCGTTCTTCTGGGTTCTGACTACAGGGTATTTGCACAGAAAAACCTGCTTGTCCTTGCAGCATGAGAGCGGGCTATGAATGATCAGGCATTGTTATGATTGCCAATAAACTAAATTACCACTGCAAACAGGGTTTTGTGAATATAAAAAAGGACAACTGGTGCACCTAAAACCTCACATTATTAGAGAGGCACTGGTTGTGCCTCTCATGAAAACAATGTTTTACTTCTCCATTTATGCTATGGAATTGCTACAGTAGATGTAGACTGACTAAATGTGGCTAAATCCACAGTTTCTCTTCACACAGGAAGATGACTTGTAAAAGTTGCCAAAACTGGCCTCGTTTTGATGTAGTTATTGCTTGAACACCTACCTGAATCTCTGTAGAGGTATTTTCATAAGCTAACAAGTGGCAACAAATGTTTGATTGTCAGTAATGTTCTCAATGAAGCTCTGATAAGCCAAGATGAACTTGCCTTCTGCTAAAAATAATCCTTGGAAAATAAATAATCATTGTAATTTTTAATCTATTATCTTTATACATTGATAAATCATTAAAAAAGGGCAAATAGCACAAAAAATAAATGTACTTCAAATATTTCCAGTTTTCCAGCGTTGACTCAACTAGTTGATTTTTATCAGTCAAAACTAGAGAGGAAAATGGACTGGAACAAAACTTACTAGTTAACTGAGATGTTAGAGGATTCTTACTTCTCTGAACTAACTGCCTTCTGCGTGACCATTTTAGGGTGCTCAACTAAATGAAATCTTATCAAGTAATTCTTCTGTGTACATTTCAGTGTAAGACCCAAACCAATATATGAGCAAATTCAATAGAAGTGTTTGAAATCTCTGACTCATACTTCTGTTTCTGTTTAACAGAAATATACTTCAAACATGAAAGTGAATCGAAGTAAGAGCTTCTGAGTGATCCAAAGAGAATCTATGGCATTTTTAAAACGTTACAAGCTTTTCTTTCTTTTTTTTTTAATTAATCCTCATCTGAAAAATTAACTCTTTAGAACTAAGCTAGTAATCGACCTTCTGCTACCTGACCTTATCAATTCAGCAGTGACCACTTATGCAGAGGTGATTAATCTTGTTTTCATCCATGGATGCCCTCAGTTCTCAAGTGCAGGGGGAGATTTCGACAAGCATGAGTAGCTTTATTTTAAAATCACCCTTCATAAACCCACTCCACATGGCCTGCAGAGTACTCAGGTGACAAGCTGAAAACCACTGCTTTAAGGTATGATATTTGCATCATATCTGTATTGCTGGCAATACGTAGTTAAATAAAATTAACCAAGTTCACTATTTATATTCCCAGTTTCATCCATGTAGCATAATTTCCCTGAAAATACCTATCTAAATTGTCATCTGCTGCCTATTGTTTATATAATGCCATTTCTTTATGTATAACAAACTCCTGCATTATCTTATTTGTTCTCCTCTATCTTCTGACATGCTTACTTCAATTAGTACAGAATAATGTAATTATAACACTGTTATAATCGTATAAGGAGATACCTGACAAATACTTCAAAATGGCTTAGATCTTTATTTTAGTAATTGTTACAGTTAGTCTGTGCCTATCATTGACTGCATTATATCTGAAATTCTTGAGTGAAAGCAACTGAATCACACTCTTCCTGTGCTACACAGGTTTTGAACTCAAGATCTTTTATTCTAAAATAATGTCAGACCAACAAATTCATGGTCAGTTTGCTGCTTTTTAGGGGATAGGGAGTGGATTTTTTTTGTTCTTTTACATTCATAGCTAGGTATCAAACTGCAAACGTAAAATGAGCTTCATGGGAGGGATAATGGTTCAGGAGCCTGGCGTATTTAGATTTACAATGCAGAATATTTTTACAATGTCTTCCTAATAATGCAAACTCTGCTTGTATTGGGATTACAAAGTTTAAAGAAAAACGCTCTCAGATAAGTGGAAATAATGTTTTTGAATGACTCACTTGAGACAGTTATGTCTTATAAATAGATAAATGAAAGTTACATAAAATGATTAAATAAAAAAAAGCCAATTTTGATATCTAGTTTCTTTATGTTTGCTAACCAAGCACTTTATGTTTCTACTTTTACCTGTAAGTGGGTATTCTGTAATCTGTGGTTTATGTGTATGTAATGTCTAGATAACTCTGTGGAGGTAGCAAAACTTAAGTAAAAACTGGTGCTTAATTAAGCCTGTGGAAAGTGAGGTGAAGATTCTTGCCATGGAAAGAGCTGAGTGTATGGAGAGGCTATTTTGGCTGGTCACCATGTTAAATTTTATTATTATAGTTTGCTGACAATACCAATAACTGAAGGCATCAATCTACGGGTGCAGTTATTCATAGCAAAAGAAAGTGAAAACAAAATGCTTTGCTTACAATATTCACAGCACTGAAGTATGCCAACAGCAGACAGAACAAATGTCAATAGGCTGCTGAGCTCCTCAAAATCTGTAACAAGTTATTCAGAGCACAAACACCTTCAGAAAGCCTTGGATAAAAATAGACCAGATTCCAATACAACAGCTTTCTCTAAATTCTGCAGTGAGGGCACTTCCGGAAATCTGTTTCCTTTTAAATTACAATAATATTTCTATCAAAGTTAGGTCTGCCAAATGGAATTGTATCTTTGGGTCAATCTTTGAAGATACTTCTAAGGTCAAAACACACACATTTAACCTACTTGGAGTTTAAATACCTATTTGAAACTTAGATTTCAGATCTCAGTGACTTAGGCACTAACCTTAGGTATCTGCCATTCATTTAAGCTCAGCATTGTGCCTTGTATGATAATGAACTCCCTTTGTGAGAAGCAAGTCCATGTTTTAGATCAACACAAAAACATCCAAATGACAGCAGCACGCATTCAATGTGGTATTTATTAGACAGAAAAGCAGATGAAGTAAAGCTTTTGATCTTTCTCATTTGAAGGTGTAGCTTGAAAAACTACAGAAAAACTACAGTATCATCATCTAGTATTATCATCTCTTGATGATAGTTAAGCTATAAATGTCAGGAACTGGCACAATATGTTCTTTACCAGTTAAATACTGCACATTATTTTAGCAAACATTTCTGCTAGCAGCTGTTAACTTCAGGCAATAGAAATGTCTGTTTGCAGAGGAGTAAAGAGCAGCTAGGGAATCTGTTTATTCACTCTCATAAAAGCTTTTCTTCGCAGATATGCAGAGTTACTACTTCAGAATGAGTTATAAAACAAACTTGTATTAAGCGGTATTTTTGCTGGTTGAGTTTAATTTTATTTCTGAAAATGATATTAACAGCAGGAAATTATTAGTAGATTTATAAATGACACACAAAATTAGTATACTATTGGTTTAAAGCTATATTTAACTTCTTTAGTTTCCAGAGGAAAAAAGGACCTTTATGAGCTTTTTTCTTTGAGGCCATATTTTTAAAATTCTGTAAGTGACATACGGTATAGGAATACTCAGTTCAAAGGAGGAAACAAAACAAGACAGAAAGCACAGACTGGTTTAGGTTTTTATGAGTCAGTTACTACAAGCAATGCTCCTGAAGGAAATTATCCCGACATTTCCTTCAATGTGGCACTAGCATTTTATAATGACTTCCTACAAGTCCTTTGTGATCTTGGCCCTTTCTGTCCGTAACTCTTATGAGGATATATCTCTTGATATTGGACTTGTCAGCCTGGTTTTCTGCCTCCAGAAAGGGCTCTCTTTCTGTGTCAACCCCAACGCGCTGTCTTTGCCAAGGACCCTCTTCTGGCTGCCTGTCTGGAAACATCACCTCAGCGCAAAACGGGACGGACGACGGATTTATTTTGGCTCACCTCTCCTTAGGAGACGCTAATGCCCCGAAGGCACCATTACATGGGGTTGTAACCAGATGTGTGGACATGAAATTAGGATTGCTGAATCCCTGGTCTACAGACATTTGTGGCAGGACTCAGAGAAAGAATCGGGAAAAAGAAATAAAGATGCAAAGGAAGAAATCAGCTGAAGACTAGAGGAGATAATAAACCAAATGGAGGTATAATACCATACCCGGAATGAAGCATCAAGAACTCTCTGCCATTAAATGTTTTGAAAAAAAAATCTGAAAAAGCAGAAGCTTTTAAAGGAAGAAATTAATTGAAAATTGAAATTAAAAAAAACAGAGTGAAGTTGTGAAAAGCAGACATGCCCGAATTATGGAGAGATTGGATTCCAAGAGCTCTAACGTTTCGTCCTGTATGTAGTCAGAAAAATTACAGAAAATGAAAGAGATAAATAAAGAAAATGGAAAAAAACAGAAGAATTCTCTCTGGATCTAAGGGAACTGGAAGAAGCCAAGAGAAAAGAGGAAAGTTCACCAAGTAAAATTATAATCTTTTTCTATCATTCTTCATAATAAGAGTATAAAAATTATTTCATTTTTTTTTCTTGCTATGTATAGTGCTTAGATATAAATCACCTATGGGCTCATGCCTAGACTTAATGAAACTAATGACATGAAAGTCTGTAGACTTGGGTTTAGAAAATATTCATAAAAAAATCAGCCTGGTGAAAGGAATATTAAATTTTTCTATTACGATATTATAATATTTTAATCTTTTTGTGTTTTTATGCTTTGGGAATGTGTATGGTTATCACTAGATAGAAGAATCATGAATCATTCAGCTTCCAAGGGATGTCCCTAAAGAACAGTCCCAAATACAGATGTTTCAGAACTCCCAAATCGCTTGCTGGAGTTGAAGGGACTGTCTCTTTAAAGAGCCGTGTTGCTTTGCTGGCTAGCTCAGTTAGTTACTATAAATGTTAGCACTGTTTTACCGGAATGATCATTATCACAAGCTACGATTTCTGCATTTGATGTGAGTGTAGCTAAAAAACACAACTTGGTTACCACCAAGTTTGGCGAAGATCCAAGTTCAGGATATTCATACTCAAAGTCATCAGTTCCTAGGGTTTCACTTCAGATATATTCTACTCTATTAGAGGAGGAAAAGAATATAGAGTTTTCAGTTACCAAATATATATCTTTTCATGCTATTAGAAATCTTTCAGATTTCAGAAACAAAATTGCAGAAGCAGGGCTGGTTTTTAACTCTTGCAGAAAGATAGCTTAAGAGGAAAGATTCAACTTTTATTGCTGATCATAAATGCTAAAAAGTTAGCTGATCTGATTGTGGAAAAGAGAATAATAAAAAAAATCTTTTCATTGAATTTTCATTTCATTTTCCCTTTCATTTTCCCTGCTTGAGCAGAGGGATTGAGCTAGATGATCTATAGAGGGCCCTTCGACCTCCGCCGTTCTGTGATTCTGTGACTGAATTGTGCTAAGCTATGCACATTCTGCGTGAAACTACTATCAAAAGCAGTAAAAGAAAATATAAAAATACTTTTGCCATGCTTATTTTGAAGTCACTAAGTGCCATAGCACTAGTAGTGTGTGAAAGGGAGATGCTAAGACAATCAGAGATCATTTCACTTCTTCGTTCCTTTGTTGTTTTCATCTCTGCAACGATGCCAGAGAATCCGATGGAAAATTTGCCACAGGTTTCAAATAGAATGAATAAATCTATTTGTGCTACACCTAAGAAATTTATGTTGAAATTTTGTAATTTATAAGTTTATCTTCTAAAATACACACACACACACAATCTATTTATCTTGTTCTGGATCTAATCCTTCGTATTTTACTTGGGCAAAGTTAAAAATAAAACATTTTTGGCTAAAGAAGGCACCATGGCATATACAAGACTATGGCATATACAAGTAAGAACAAAATGATTAAAACTGCATTGATTCCTCTGAATTTAGCTTTTCTACTTCGTTTACATTAGATATGCCTCAGAGAAAAAGGATAATTTTGCTCAATGATTACATGATTAAAGGAGCTGTCAATAGATAAAAACAGATTATGCTTTCCAAAGGGTGCCAGGCATTTCATGTAGGTTGGAAACATAGGTCTGCATTGACCATTGCACAGAAACTCACCACATGCGTTTAAGTACCGTTACTCCTAGATTTATTCAGCAGTTTATATGGTATTTCTACAGCTACCCGTTAACAACATCTCCATACCCCTGAGGGGACAGTCACGACGCTCTGGCAAGAATTTATCCAGGAGATTTCCGCCATCTAGTGGAAAGTGTGTGAGTGCCAGGAACATCCATGAATAGCTAAAAACCCTTGTTTCAAGGTTAGATATGTAACTGTTGAATCTAAACCTTTAGGAAAAAGATATATATATATATATTCACTTCCAAAGATACCGGGAACAGATAAAGGACGGTAAACGGTACCCTTGAGGGCAGAGGAGAACATGGCGGCCGGCGGGGCGCGCTGCCCGAACTACATTTCCCATAACCTCCCTGCGCGAGGCGGCCATGCCTCTCCCAGTCCCTCTTGCGCGGGGTCTGCTGGGAATTGTAGTAGGAGCGGCGGCAGGAAGATGGCGGCCAAGATCCGAGTGCCGCTGCGGCCCGTTAAGAGTATCCTGGTCCGCTTCTGCCCCTTCGAGCCCAACGTGGAGAGCACGAGGTGAGGGGCTGCTGCCCCCGGGCCTGCCCACCCGCTCCTGGGGCCTCGCTGCCGGGGGAGGCGGCCTGGGGTGCCCGCGTTTGCCCCCGGACCTGGAAGCTCCCTCCTAAGCTCTGGCCAGAGAGCGCCCCTCCTGTGTCCCATCCTTGTGGGGTTTGGGGTTCATGCTTGTATTTTTCATCCGAGGTCTGAGGTCATGCCAGCTGGCACCCATTAAGAGTTAGGCTGTACGTTGAAATGCAAACTTAGGACCCTAATGGGGCCTGTGACCCTGCACAGAGCCCTACGTAGAAAGGCAAGAGCAGAGGAGGCAAATATGTAAGAAAATGCATTTTAATTATTTTATTTTATGGTTTATTGTTCAAGGAAGAACTACCCTCTAATAAGTTTCTATACCTGTTGTATGCTTTGTGTAACTTTTATGATCTTGGTCTTTGAGACTTGGCTTTATACTTTGGTACAAACACAACCTTAATGTTTTATAATGAGTGAGGAATAACTGTATTTGTCCTAAGGACTGTGTTCATATGGAGCATTGCCAGGAAGTTTTAAGTCAGCTTTAGTTTTAAGCAGATTTGCAGAGGATCTCCATGTCTGAGCATAGACTCTTGTATATAAATGCGTGTGTTTGACTCTTCCCATCTACTTACAGAGATGCTGCTCTCGCAGCTCTTCAGGATTTAGGTGTGGGACTAAAGTTATTAGTCCAAGTGCTGGTAATGGGAGAGAAAGGAGGAAACAGCTGCTGCTGTCTTGGTGGATGACTGCTCAGGAAGTCTAAGTGCTTCTCGAGTGATGCAACTTCTGCCAGTTATGCATGGAACAGTGTAAAATGTCGCTTTCCACAGACTTGCCCACGCTCTTGCTATTAAAATGTTCTTACTAACACAGCTCAACTTAGAATGTCTTTAAGTCAACTGAATGTCAAGCAGGTTTCATACCTGTGAGAAGCCTACTGGAAACATATATTGTTTAAATAACTAAATGAGGTCTGAATCCAAACAATAAAACAGTATAAAGGTGTATGACAACATATAAATAAAAATGAGAATTTTTCTGATTCTTCTTTTCTCATATTAACATCCCAGCTGAGAGAAATACAAAGTGCATACACTAAATTTTTGAAAAATTCTTTGGTATTTTTTTTCATATTGGCACGTAATGTACTTTAAATGTTAAGATTGATTATCTCATAAGAAGTACATGTCTGACATTATTAAAGAAAAACCTTATTTATACTTTGATAAGCTAGCATCATCAAGCGATTGAAATTAATAACAGAAATATCTATAATATACTTAACTACATTTTCAAATATATTTTCAGAATATTTCTTCAACGAATATATCATAAAAACATATATGACACCAACAGGAACTGTGAAGTGACTACTGATGTGAGACACGATGGATCTGAACCACTTGTAGACGTTATGTTTGGTAAGGATTTCATTTTTAATCTGTACAGGAAGTCCTTCCAGATTTGGGCTGCTATGGTTCTGTTCATATATTTTATGTATTGTGGTTGCTTTGTTTTGGTTCCAGTTCACAGCTATGTGTTGTACAGTTCGGAAGAAAAAATGAAGGTGGAATTATTAACATAGAGAGAAATATGTGTGTGTGTGTGTGTGTGTATCTGTTTATGTATACACACATACTATAGTTAGAACTGGTGAATCCTAGATCAAAAAAAGTCTTAATTTTAGGTTAGAGTCCACATTTGAAGTGACATAGTTGTGAGCCCTTGAAGTTCAGGTAGAATTCCAGCGAAGGTGGCTTTGTTTGGATGTAAAATTATATTTGCATGCTGTCCCTCTTGTTATGTGTGGCAGAGATGCCTCAGTCTCAAGACCAGAAAGTGGAATGCTTTATATCCTTGTGCATCTGCAAAACTTGCTGTTCATTTACTGAGTGTGAAGCTTCCAGGGACAACACTTCTCATGCATGCAGAAGGACTTACAGAATGAGCTCAGCTGATCTATGACAAAATGTCTTGGTTTCCTCAGAAAGCTTAATAAGTATATATTGGACCATTTGGTCTTCAGAGGTCCCTACAGCCTTGGTCATTCTGTGATTCTATGAGTACGTTGGGAACTGATAGTGAATATTTTGTCAGTTCTGAAAACAGCCCAAAGTTGGG
>JAUBNY010001036.1:5930123-5940466 GCA_032275445.1 Crypturellus soui
GCCATCTAAGGAGTACTTATACAGACAGTGATCTAAAAATTCATCAATGACACATCAAAGTAGGAAAATATGTACTGTTAAGAACTTCTATTTCTGTGAAAAAAAAAGAAAATGTGAAGAATGCAGCCACTGTGTAGGTAACCAACCACTGTGAAGGTATGCAACCACTATATACTTTTCTGCCCTTTTTTTTATGTCCATTCTTTCTGAGGTTTAAAAAACTTCTTTAGTATTTTAGTCTTCTCTCCTCTCCTCTCTTCCCTTCTCTTCCCTTCTCTTTCTTTAATTTGTGTGAAAAGATGGCTTTGATGTAAATTATTCAGCCTTCTTTTATAGTAGGTCTTCAATGACACTCTCACTTTAGGAAAAGAGGATTTCTGTATGATTCTTTATGGATACTTATTGTCCTAGTTTTGTGCATTAGATTTATTCTATATATTGAAATAACAATTTAAAACTGAATGGACTTGGTGTTGAGATCAGACGTAAAGTATAATCCAAGTTTGATTCTATTCAAACCAAATAAATCATTTTAGTCTTTTCAGATATGGTCCTGAACTAGCCTGTCTCCTACTTTCTTGTAGGCTTTGCAATGGCTTTGCTTTCTTTCTTTTTCCTTGAATTATTTTTTCCCTGCTTTTCCTTTTTCTTCTTTCCCTTCTTTTTCTTCTTTTTTTTTTCTTTTCCTCTTGTTTGCTTTTCTCTCTACAGACTCTAAAGGAGTCTTTTTTCATATATTGGAGAAAACAAAGCAAAACCAAACAAAACAAATCCCTTCTTCTTTTGCAGTTTGTCTCTACACCTCACCGCATAAGCTGATGTGAATGTCAAAATCTTAGTCAAACCATTCTTCTTCTCATTACCCTTGACAAGTGAAAGATGGCTTTCATGGCCACTTCATCCCAAAGTTTTCCATTTTACTTCTTTGCTTCCGCTTTTCCTGCAGGCTCTGCCTATCATGCAAGACATCTGGTCTTCTGCTGTCTGCACTGTACACAGTGAGCTGGGGCTGATAAGGTCTTAGTGTCAAATTGATCATTTCTCCAGGTTCTGTTTATTCTGGGTGTATGTAAGTCTAGTCAGACTCTGGATATATCCACGTCGCATGCTGACTCTGCAGTGACTCCGCTTCTCTGCTGGCCCAACAGTTCATAATTTCTTGGCTTTTCTGCAAGACTGAGGGTTCACATGGGAAAATGGGAGTATAGTACGGATAGGAATGAGCTGATGTAGTTTCCATTTTTAACTGCAGTTACAGAGCTTAGGGCTGGACTGAAGAAACAGAGATCACTATTTAGCAGAATTTGAATGGTTTCACTCCCACTGACAGATGTATTACTTTTCCAGATGTATTAATTTTCCATATGATAAGTCCTATCTCTAATGGCATACACCTTCCACCTTGGCTTCTTGGGAAGATCAGTTTGTTTTTCCTGTCATTGTAGTAGCAGCATTCTAACAAAATATATTTTTATCTGTTGTATAACTATTTATGAAGGGACACGCAATGATGCTCCCCTAAGACAAGCAACTACAGCTAAGCAGACCAAATAAGATGACAATTATAAGCGAAAAGATAAGTCTAGATAAGATTACAACTTCTGAGAGTAGCTTTGGGAGTGACACGGGATCTGATCTCATGCTTCATGAGAAGTTAAACTCAAGCAGTTGAACTTCATCCATTCAGTGGACAAACCCAACAACAGCATCTGACAGGAGTTATAAAGAGTGTGGTACATCATGCGATCAAGTCCATCTTACCTTATCCATTCCAAAGCACCCATCTGAGGAGCAAAGAAATGGACCAGGATTGCCCTGAGCTCCTGCAGAGATGGTGAAGAGGGATAGATGTGACCTGGGAATGCCAGATGGCAGCGTCTCAGGAGCAATTTCCTAGTCTTTCAGAGATATATGATGGTACTAACAACTGTGTAGTACTATATGTGGTATAATTAGTTATAGCACTAGCTGTGCTATCATATAGTAGGAGATCCGTGATATATCCACCATTCAGTGAAACACACAGGAGTTGTATGAATCACACCGTGTACTTCATGAGTCATACTGACCATACATAAGCCATGCATATATAAGTGTATATATATATATATAAGTATGCATACATATATATATATATATAAAAGTATGCATATATATATACACACACACACACACGCTTATAAGCTATGTTTCATTAAGTCTTTTATCTGGCTGTGTGGAATGAGTTAGTTATGAAATAGATTGGGTATTTTTGTGTGTGCTATCTCTTTCTAAACATCTGAAGATGGGTATTTTGTGTTAATGGTCAAGTGCATAGAAATAGGTAATACTTGTCTCTGAGGAAGCTTTGCGCTATATTGCATATGTTGTTTGCATTTCTTCTAGACTTCTTCTAGAGACTGTTAAAAGCAATAGGACATGGCTATCTATCACCAAAAGAGTTTTCTCCCTCTAATGTCCAAGACTCATGGCATTTTGCCCATGGTAAGCCTGGGTGGGTGGGTAAGTCTGGTGATTTACAGTGTGCCACGCTCTGCAGCAGCAAGCAGACTGTCCATTTCAAGGTGCAGGTTGCCATGAAGTTAGCCAATACTGTTTATGTGACCTGGTCAATGTGTCTGCCACTGTATTCCAAACAGATTGTTAGGCATTAAGGAGCTGTTAGCTCTTTATCTGGTCTTTTTTTTGAAGCTCACACTATTCAAGTGATCTTGTGAGGATATTAATATAGGCTTAAGTATAATTAATTAATATCTTGCTTAAGTGTCAGATTTCAAGTATGACTTTGTAAAAAACAGCAATTAACTGACTGTTTTTTAATGCCTTACTACCTGAATCTAGAGATTTGCTCCATCCCACATGTGCCTTTAAATGTCCTTGGGATGCCAGGGAACCCTTTCTTCATTCACAGCTCCCCTGCTCTCCCCCTGCATTGCTGAACCTAAGCCTTCACCTGATCACCCAACACAGACAGCTATAATATCTATAACAACTAAACCCACATAGGCCCAACAGAAACGTTTCTAACAGTTGAATTAGTAGGTAATGGGATGCAGAGGGTGGCTGCCTTAGGCAAGTATAACACAGCCCACCTGCTATTTCCCCTTCTCCTCTAATGTTTGCATTTTTTAGCGCAAACCACTAGGTGTCACAAGCACTCACATGTAAACTCTAAAATACTCTAAAATATTATTCTGGAGATCTTGATATTTTCCTCATTCTAATTGGGGAGGCTGAACACTGGGACACAGATTTTCTGTAAATGTGGGGAGTCCTAGATATAATGTACGGACTGCCTAGAGCTGGTCCATAATGTTTTGTTGCAAGTCAGTGGTTATACAAGGAAATTATGCCTGTTGTCATCATTGCCTTAATTCAGCTAGCCACAGAAAGGTAATAAATTGGGTGTGATTTGAATGATCTACAGATTATATCTGACATAAGACAATATGCTGGTGAAATAGGGTGTGTAAAAGTAGACTACAGAAAAGGCTCCACCCTGGAAGAAGCTTATGGTTAAGAAACATCATGGTTAAGGATCCTCAGGTTCAATTTAAGATATATTCAAAGCAAAACTGAGTAATCCATGCCACCACTGAAACAAATCTTTCCCTTCTCTTTCCACTTTTTCCTGCCTGTCTTTTGCAAACAAATCAATAATTCCTGCCTAGCAGTTTGTGTTTTACATTAGCTGAAAGACATATTTTCAGATTCCCAGTGAGACTTACAGAACACTAGAGGTTGACTCTGTAAGAATCTGAAATGCCAACCTGTTCTGAAAAGTGTGCCTCATTTTTATCAAATGTTACAAAATAAGTTAGATTTTTTCCTTATCTGTTTAAAGACACTTTTTGATTTTGCAGATAGACCTTTCCTTTTCCAAAGTCTTTTTTTTTTTCCAGGAAGACCCTGAACCTACATGCACACTGCTCTCTAAAGCATGGCTCAGCACCCCATCATTCTCCCCTTTGAACAAACGGAGCAAGTGCAAATGTTCTGTCGACAAGGACAGAAACCCAAATCTTCCCATTTTGTGCCCTAATTCTGCTGAGTACTGTGGCAAGTCCAGCCGTTTGCAGCTCTCGCTGACCCTGCTTGCAACAGGCACAAGAGTGGATGTAACAACCTGCTGGAAGGAGATTACTGGGGTGATGGGAAGTGCATGGGAAAGGAGCTGTGTTATATATTAGTCTAGTGGCAGGCTTGCTACTGGTATTAAAAGGTACAAGATCACAGTACCTGGCTTCAGGAGTCTGTGCTGCAACAGGACAGGCAGTCCTGATTTCCCTACATTCTCCTCTTTCCCAATTCTCCACAATACCTTCCCATCTATTTCAAAAATTCTCTTTAAACTGTGTGCCTGGGGCTCCGTAACCGTAATGTCTCCAACATCACTGTCTTCAACTCTATTAGCATTTTAACTTTTTTTTGAGAGCATGAAGAAGAATGTGCTGAAAAGACTTAGTTCTTCCATGAGCCTGTTCTTAGTGTAGTCAGAAGGTTTGGGTTCCCTCACTTAAAAAAAAAAAATCAAAATTGCACAGTTTTTACACAGAAACCTAGAGTATTACCCTAACCATTAGGTGATTAGGGACTCGATCAAACACAGTATTACGGCATTACCTTCAAACAGTGTTATAAATCTGGAGTGGCCAATCCTTTCGTCATGTGAGTTGGCTACAGCAGAGCATAATGGCTTCAGGCTATACAAGGTGATGAATTTACACTTTATAAAGCACTGCACTGTTCCTAGAATGGATTATCCCAATCATTCATCTTGTAAAATAGAGTTTCAAAGAAAGATTGACATCAGGGTGTAGCTGTGAGTTACTAGCTCATAAAATGGCATATTGCTTATAAGTTATACTGTGTAGTGCCTTCTTGATCAAATTAATCACTCTTGCAAGAAAGCTAATTTGGTTCCAAAAGTAATATTTAAAATGAATGCAGAATGTTACTAAATTACTACTAAGTAGCCACCTGCTGCACATTTATGACCTTGTATTTGTATATTGCTGCAATAATCTTGACTGTGCTTACAGGTAAAGTTCAATTCCAGATACTGTTTTGTTAATAATTTACCATGTAAACAAATACAAACAATTATGGCTGGAGGTAATTACTGTGTTGAATCATTTTCTTACAACACTTACATGAAAAATCAGATTTAAAAAAATTTCAAATGCTACTTGTATTTAGATGAAGGTGTGTACTGAACCATAATAAATGCAGTTACAGAGATAAGATTAAGGAGGGCCAGTTCTCTCTCTTCTCCCCCTTTACCCCTTTTTTAATAATATAGATGTGTTTTCAGTATGACTTTGTAACGATGAAAGATTTTTGTAGGTCTGCTTTCCATAGGGACTAGGCATTCTCCAGGTCAAGAGAAATCTTTTCATGCTCGTGTCCTTTTACAGGACTTGTCACCTGCCCGGGCCTGTTAGAGATACTTCATCTATTTACCAACCAGAAATACTGAAAAAAATGAAAGGAAAGAAAACAACAAAAAAAAATGTTGCCTTTTGTTACCACTGGAGTGTGCCACTTAAAAAGGATTATGTTTTCTGCCCAGTAATTCATTTGCCTTCAGCTTCACGCTGGACCTTTGCCCTCTGCATTCATCTGGCACTTTCCACATGTCAAAGCACACAGAAACACAGTCAAAGCAAGCATCACCCTTGTGATGCTCCTCTCTAAAGTGGAGAAAAAGAAGAATGAAGAGGTGATGTTTCTTGCCTAGTGTCACATATATACAGTAAGCAAAGCCAAAGACATAAGCCTGTATCTTTAGCAGTAGCATTTGTTTCACCCAAAGTTGGCCATTTGTAAGTTAGGCCTCTGATTTAACTAGGCTTAACTTTTTAATTAATTAACTTTTTTGTTAGGCTCTTTCTCTTGTCAGTAGATCATCTTAGGCCGTTGCAGGTATCAGTTCAACCTACCAACTTGGCACACCTGTTTTACATAAGAAATTTCCTTAAGAACGGACCTCTCTCTTTCTTTCTCTACTGATTAGAGTTACCTGGACTGTGTGAGGTACCCACAATTTAGAAGATGACCCTAAAGTGAGTCTACTCCCACTGTGACCTCCCAAAGTCCCTTTAGACTCAAATGATTTGGTGATTCTGTGCTATCACATACACACCAAACACACTTGAGAGACATTCTGTGAAGTTAATCAAGATATATAATAATGTAGTAAGGTTTAACACTGAGGACTGAATCAAACTAGGCAACAAATGTCAAGTTTGGGTTGTACTGTCACCTCCAATAACTACGTTTTCAGAGGCATGCTTTCACAGCACAATTACAGTGGCTCCTGCTTTGGTCTTTAGGGAAAATATAGGCAGTTCATTTCAGAATATTGGTGAGAGTGAAATGAAGAAAGTGGCATGGAAAAGGTAGTGTGCATGCTCTCTACTTCCCACAGAACAGAGAGATTCAGATAGTCTTGCTAACCGATCACTTGATAGATTAAGTAAATGGATTGCACTTGCTTAGCATTAAAACTTAATTCCTCCAAAGACAGTTGTCAGATGATTTTTTTTTTCTGGAACATTGCTTGTTTTGGAAAAAGCAAATCATTACCATAATTTTAGAATGAAAATTAAATGAAACTTAGATGAAAAACTAAGTGATATTTTAGCACCACAGGCTGGTGAGGGAAATGTCAGACATGCAAAACCCTGAGCCTGCCAGAAATCGGTGATGAAAACTGGTATAAAGAGAATCCAAATGGTTGGTCACTTGAATTCCATGAAGTTTGAGAAATAGTCTGTGCCCTAAATTCTGTAGAGAATTCCAGTTTGAAATACTGTTGATTTTTCCTTGGGGAATGAAACTGTGTAAAGTGCATGCACAGGTTTCCCATTGGCTTTTACAGCAGAATCGTGCACTGAAAAGAGCCAAGTGAATGTTAAGCATTGATTTCTCAACATGTTGCTAGCGTATTTCCCATTGCACAAATTGCAGAAAATGAAAAATGACTATAAATAGAACAGTGCAGTATGAGAGAGCAGTGTTACATTCCATGCTCAATGATGTTGATGTTTTCAGTTGACCAAGTCTCATAAAGTTATTCTCCTTATTAAGCAACATATTTATATTCTCTATTTGTTCATAGAAAAAAAAAAATTCTCTCTTTCTCCTTTATCAATTAGCCACATCCCAGCCAGCCTTGAAGCTGTTTGTTTGAAAATCAAAACAATATTTTCCTAAGACTTCTTGTGAGGAGATTTAGCCCCTTTCTGTCTATAGATGGTAAATATAAAAAACAAACAATACAACAACAACAACACTCCGCAACATTGCTGGAGCAATGGAACATTGTTTTTTATTCACTAACAAACACATTAATCTCCAAATAAATCAGAGAGGATGACTGCACTTTTGACGGTACTAAATTATTATTCATGTCCTTAGAAATAAATGAGTAGGTGCTTACACCTACTGAAGTAACCTAATTGCATCCATTTGTGGAGCAATAAATAACAGAAGAGAAGGATATTAGGGTGGTTAGTGAGCAAAACTACAAGATATTGAAACTGATGTTCTGCATTGCTTTGAGCTAATTACACCTAGATCTTCAAAGGTGCTTAGGTGCCTTTCAACACCTGGCTGTAGTCTCCTGCTCATCTTTCTCATCTGAAATATATCATAATATTCTCTACTTCAAGGATGCCTATTGGGATATTCAGGCATTAAAATAAAGGGGTCATTAAGTACTTTAAAGAAAAGGCTACGAGATGCGTAGAAAGTCACTAATGAATTTTTAAAACTATGCTAATCACTTCCTCCTACTAATCTGGATTTAAAATTGCTCAGGCAAGCCCAAACCTTCCTCAGCCCCACCTTAAATCATAGCCCTTGCGTCTGCACCCCCTCTGCGCCCCCGCGGGCAGGCACAAACGTACACTGCTCGCTTGTCCCTCAGATTCTGAGCCCGGACCCCAAAGCCAGGGTGCTTCACAGCTTCCCCTGCAACTTTCCGGGGTGCTCTGTTAGGTAGCACTGCTTCCCAAGTGCTCCTAAAACACAGCATCCTGCAGCAGCTCCCTCTGGGGATGAGGTCCTTCTTTGACTAACACTCTGCAACACACATAAAAGACCCTGAATTTACCATTTTCCCTTTCGGTCTTGATTAGGGTATTGCTGTTGTTAACACTTCAGAGGAAAAAAAATCCCTCACATGTGAAATAATCCAAACATAATGGAGGAATTAGAGTCTTTACATACTTTTAAACATTTTTCATTCAGTGGATAAAGGAGAATTCTTGATCCGTGTTGTTCCCTTGCTCCCTTTTAAGGTCTTTGTGCTGTTTGCAAATTGTTGGAAGCTTCTTCTTTGAACTTTAACCAGTGTCAATGGCTCCTCTGATACCAAAGCCCTCTGTTTTTGGGTCAGGACAGTGACCGAAGCTAATTGCATCCTTCTTGAATGGGAGGGACCACACTGACTTGTTCCACTTTCCTGTTTTGAAATCAAAAGATCTTTGCAAGCCAAGGAACTGATAGATGAGCTACACAAGCATTGCACGTGATAGTATGTGTCATCCCAAGTCCTGGATACGCTGGTGGGAAAGTACCTTCATTTTTAAATAGAGTGTTCTTGATTCCATTGCAAATAGACTGCAATTCATATGCAAAACCAACATATTCTACAGGTGTAAGGCTTTAATACACATTTAAATTATCACAGAAGTGTTACCTGAAAGAGGCTTCTGGAGGTCATTTAGTCCAACTTCTTGCTCAAAGCAGGATTATCCCCAGTCCCCTTAGGTCACCTATGGCTTTGTCCTACCCGGGTCTTGAAAATTCCAAGGATGGAGCCCTTGACTGCATACATACAAATTTCATTTTTCTGTATTTTGGGTAATGGGTAGGGTTCTGTTTAAGGAATAACTTCAATGCCTTGTCTACGCCACAGCCAAAGTCAGCAGTTACAAGCTGGAGTAGAAACTGCTCCTCACTCTTCCCTCTAGAGATCAGAGAAAGGTGGAGTATTTGTAGCTAGGAATAGTCACAGTGGAAATGATCTGTCATGAGAGCTTATCAAGGTTCCCCAAAGTTGCCAAAGGTTCCTCCAGGGATAATAAAATTCACTAACATTTTCTTTCTTAGGATCCCCAAGTGAGGCGCAGCTGGGCTCAGAAAACCTATAAATCCCAGCTATTGAACTAGTAAAGGCTCCTTTTTCCACTGCAGAACAATATAAAATCGTGATCATCACCATCTTTGAAGCTATATTAATTGCCACGGAGTGGGCTCAGGAGGAAACAGCTTACTATTATCATGCAGGCAGCCCACTAGGAACCTCACTGTTCAGTTTCTAGGAGTGTGCACTTTTGGATGAATGGACAAGCAGTGCTGGCTTCTACTGCGTTATGGCAGAGGGGGCTGAATTACTGAATTGTGTGTTCCTCTGTGATGGAAAAATGTCATTTACAATGTAGGTTTGTCACATGTAAAACTTTCAGTAGGTTTCTTCAAAGTCTGATTTTTGCCTCTCTGAATGCTTTCCTTGTGTCTCATAACTTTCATCTTCCTTCACAAATTCCACAAAGTTGGGCAGGAGAGATTTCTTCTAGTACAAAACTGTATATTCCTTAACATTTTGCCTTTCATATTAAAGAGAAATTTTGTCTTAAAGGCACCTTGGGAAAATGATGCACTAACAGCAGTGGATGCTGTTTATAGAGATAAGGTAAAATTGTCTATGCTGTTTTTCCAGTCACTGTGGACCTGAAAAAGCAGGAGCAGCCCCTCAAAACCTCTGCACCTGGAGCCTTTTGGTCGTTTATCAAAACCAGGCCCAAAGGTAGTGGTGATTTTTGCAATGTCATTCCTGACATACAAAACAGGAGCAGATCCAGCAAAAGGGCTGTAAAATAAGCTATTTAATGTGTATTTCATGTGTATTTATTGTATTAATGATCTTTTCCCAAAGCTGGTCTGTTCCTGATTTGTACCACCAATCCCAGACCCTAAAGCTGCAAAATGTTTCTAGTCTGTAGGTCAGCATATTCAGTAAGTGTTCTTTTTTTTTCTGGAATTTTCAGAATGGTTTTGCCCCATTTCAGGTGTTGCTGGTCTCATTTCTCATTAGCAAAATCAGTAAAGCTCACTCTGTTTTCCCATTACTCTCCTTCCTTTGTTTATTTTTGATTTGATTTTGATTTAAAACGATTCTTTTCGCTAGAAGCCCCCAGCAAATGCTCTCTTATTGTAGGTGTTTTTCAAAGCCTGGAGGCCTCAGTGCCTGCAGTGTGTATCTGTGAAGGACCTTCACGTTGGCAGGGTGCAAGCTGGGCTGATTAAAGCAGCATGCACCAGCTGCGGGCTCC
>JAUBNY010001036.1:5942866-5952909 GCA_032275445.1 Crypturellus soui
GAGGAGCGCGCTGCAGCTGCCGGGACAGGGCCAGGGGGTCCCGCTGTGTGTCCCCGGTCTGTCCGTCAATACGTGGGTCACCCGGCCATCCATGGTGTCCCTGCTGTGGGTGTTGGTTCCAAAATTGCCTCTCAGAAAGCTTCAGATGAAGCATTTGAACTCTGGCACTTCTGACAGCCCCTCTAGCGTGGGCCGAAGGTCAAATCCTTTAGCAGAGAGAGGAACGGATCCCTCCCAGCGCCAAACCAGCACTCTTACTGGTGACTAAGGCTTCCTCTTTTCATCTCTCCCTGCTCATTAATAAGCTGCCCCCTTGCACTGTGACATATACTTTTTATCACACTTTCCCCATTTATATTTTCTTCTGGTTAAGCTTAACAAATTTAAGAAGTACTCAAAGTATCATCTGAACAGATAGCTGACCTGGAGATCTAGTTAATATCCTTTATAGGAAGTCAGGTCTGCTTTAATTGCAGAACTTAGGCTAATTTTATGTGCAACTGAAAGAGTAATATGTCTTTGTCTGTAGGCTGCCCCAGAGAGAATCCACACAGTATTTGTTTGTACCCTGTACCATGACCTCAGGGTCGTCATAATTCTGACAGCCTCATTCATCTCACCCATTTCAATGATGTCTGTGGAGAATACCTGAGACTGTGATTTACATCTTGGCTTAAACTGAGGAAGGGATACTAGAGCATGTTTTCCAGAGTCATCTAAGTAAATACCTGGAACACTTAATTGGAAGGAAAAGACCCAAATGGGCTGTGCCACCACATAGGTTATGCATCTGCATAGGACCTGCATAGGACTCCATCTGGTACCATTACTGCAGAATATATGACAGTGAAGGAGAACAGAAGGATGGGACCTGAAAGTAGGAGCTATGTTAAATCTGCTTTCACTTGTTGCCTAAAACATTCTAATCTTTCATTTTAAAATGCTATGTAAAAAAGAACCCCAAAGAATATCTGTGTTCTCTGACACCTCTTCTGCATAAGAAGAAAAAAAAAGAAGAAAGGAGCGATAGAAGACACAAGGAAATACATTTGGGGGGTCAAAAGGCAGAGGAAGTGTCACTACTCAGGACGTTTGATCATATGGTATGTATGTATGTCACTGTGTTTTTGAATCTGATGGGTTTAGCAGTTTTTGTATAAATCACATGGTCCTTTCAGAACATGGTAACTAAGCATCTCAGTCTTGGGTGATGGCCAATATTTAGGGTCACAGCACTATGTTAAAGGAACAAGTTTAAAGCCTCTTTAAAATTCACTTGGTATAATGTAGATTGTTGGGCCCATGACCTGGGACAAAAGCCACATTTAAAGCCAGGTCAGCAGAGAAGAAAATATTGGAGGAGGCAATTTGCCAGGAATGTCAGTTAGACCAACTCAAAACGGTCTGCGGAAAAGCCTTACTTTGGCAGTAAGATTCAGATATGCTTGCAGATATGCTTTCAGCTCTTAAAACAGTGAGATAACAAGGCTTAGTGCAGGCTTGGCATTTTCCAATAGCAGCATTTCACAATCCAAAATAAACTTGCTCAAGGTTCCCGTAGCACGTGGTCCGTGTTGCGTGCGCCTCCACGCTGAAAGGCGAATGCGTCTGGAAGGATTTGGAAGCGCGATGAGATTTCATCAGCCAGGTGAGAGGTGGCTGAAGAAGAGCCTCAGCCCTGAGTCAGCAGAGCGTGGGGTGGCCAGGGTTGCGCTGGAAGTGGCGCGGAGCCACCCTGCCTCGGCAGCAGCGTCTTGGCAGGGAAAACTCCCCTGCAACCTGTTCCTGTGCGTTTGTTTCCACCTCCCTGCAAAGGATGCAGCTGCCTCCCTTTGGGAGAATCTTCCCTCCCCTCTCCTGAATGCAGATTTGTTGAGCATTTTCGCATGGGTTATTCAAAGTGAATATGGGGAGATGGGAGAAATGGAAATGCGTATGCCCTTGTTCCAAATGTGCATTGTGGCACCTGATGTGACAAACCTGTGCCCTGAGAAATCTAAAGATCCTGGAAATAAAAATGTTGCAGACTATACAAAGGCTGCATTCACAGAATCACAGACTGGCTGAGATTGGAAGGGACCTCTAGAGATCATCCAGTCCAACCCCCTGCTCCAACAGGGACACCCAGAGCACGTGGCACAGCGTGGCATCCAGGTGGGTTTGGAAGATCTCCAGAGAAGGAGACTCCACAAGGAGCCTCTCTGGGCAGCCTGTTCCAGGGCTCTGTCACCCTCGCCGTAAATAAGTGCTTCCTCGCATGGAGGTGGAACTTACTGTGTTTCAACTTACACCAGTTACCCCTTGTCCTGTCACTAACCACCACAGAGAAGAGCCTGGCATCATCCTCCCTACAATCACCCTTCCATCAATGCAGATAGTTGTAGTACCCAAATTTCATCTTATCTTGCAAAGCACTTTTCTCTGAGTTGCTTAGCACGTCTGCTTGGTGGATTATTGGGTAATTAGGCAAGGGAAAAGCAGCCGTAACTTTTACTTATGAGGCCACAAAGGATCAAAACCAACCGCCCTTACTGTAGCATGAACAAAGCTGTGATTCCCCAGCCACATGCCCTTTAGCACCCTGGACGGGACGAGCCGCATCTGCTTGGTTTTTCCTTTCACAGTCCCGCCTGAGAGAGTGAACGTGTCTGTCCAGCAAATCCAGTACAATATTTGCTGACAGAAACATGATGGCTGCTGTATGCTCATTTCTCCAGAGGGGATGTCATCTACAAATCTGCACGTGGGGATATCAGCTTTTCAAAAGGCGTCACCACCAAGAATTCTGCATGCTACCCTTTTAGAAAAGACATAGCATTAGCCACTGAAAACAGGTTTTTTTACTTTTTTTTTTTTTAATTGGGGCCACAGGTCAAGAATACACCCTTGTAATATGACTGTTAATTTATGTGTGTGAAAATCAAGCTACTACTAGAAATTTCACTTTTTCAGAAAATGAGCACTCCTGTCTTTTGCTCAGCCTCTCACAGATTTTGCTAGTCGTGCTGCAATACTGTGGTCCTCTGCCCAGGTGAGATAGTAAAACGGGGTGATGAGTGTGAACGGAGGGGTCCAGGCGCAGTGCCCCCAGCCGACAGAAGGCAGCGTTTGAGTGTGGCGTGAAAGGCGCCTTGTGAGCCAATGGCAAAGCTGAGAAGGGACCGTATGGATGCAAAAGCTGATTCTAGCTATATGTCCCAGCACTGCCTACATAGGGAGATGTCATCGAAGTGGACGCTGCAGCCACAACCGATTCCTTAAATCACGAAGCCTGCAGCTGTTCATTTTCTGCATAGCTCTCCCACATCAATGGAAAATATATAGAGGCAGACAAACACCATTTAAACTAGAAATGCTTAGAGAAATATTCTTTCTTTAAATGGCTTGAATAGCCAGGGCATGCTTTAAATTGTTATGTTCACCATATTTTTGTATATTTAGAACCATTCATTTTTTCTCACCATTCAGAGACCTGCAGATTTCCTGGTGCTATTTCATGCACATCAGTCATACAAATTGTATCATTTCCACATTTCTACAAGTGCTGAAATAGTGTATTATGACTTCTAATGTCTGAGACATCTTTTACTTAAGCACTAAATGCAAGTCACAAAAATAAAATATATAGACTAAGTCACCATTACCCAGCCTTCATACAATAGGCGATAGGACACAAGGATCACACACCTCCCCTACACTGGCATTACAATATGCTGGAACATGAATTTGTGTAAATGTGCCTCTTAAGGCACATCTGAATATTTCTTGTTTCTGATGTCTTTTTGACTACCACGGAGAAAACCCTAGGGAAACAGACAATCAAACAAACAAACAAATAAATCTCCCCCAAACAGGTGTAGGTTGCCATTATCTGAACAATTAATTCAGCTCAGTGATTGCCTTCCGGTGGGAAGGAAGCCTGGGTCTTGTGGAGGCTGGTGGCCAGGGATGGGTGGCTCTACCAGACCAGTTCATCAAGCCCTATGGTCTGACACCAGCAAGCTTTGGGAAGGTGAACAGGTATAGCTGGACCAGATTAACTGGTTTGTCAAGCCAGATCTAGTTTGTGGGTTTGAGGTTTGACACCTCTGTATTAAGTAAATTACTATTACACCCATTTTTAGGCCACATTTAGGAGCTAAATGATCTTAAGAGCACTATACACTGAGATGCTTCATGACATGCTGAGCCCAAGCGATGCATATTTTAGAGTTTATGGCTCAATTACCAGTAGCAAACTATTTAGAGCCATCCTTATCCTGCCTTTGTCAATTTTATTGCAAAGAATTCCAGTAAAATTTTCCCCATTTTTTACATCTTTCTGGCTGACAGCTAGAAATGCTAGCCACAACAGATATCTTAAGTTGTGAATATCTTTCTTCATATTATCTATGTCACTCTATATTAAGATGTTGCTGTACTGTGTGGTTCTTTTTTGTCCTCAAGTTCATTTTAGCATTTTTTTTTATTGTGAATATTTTATAGATGGGGAACAGGTATAGGTTAGTTAAAGTGGTTTGCTTAGTATTGCTCCCTGACAGTTGGCTTCAATGCTATGAACAGAAGGTAGGATTTCCTGGATCCTACCCTTAATCTATTAGTGTTGGTACATTAGTTACAGCAGAAATTATGGGTCTGATGTTGAAATTACTGGAGAAACTTTTTGTAGCTCTTTAATCAACAAGATTTTTTAAACTACTTATGGTTTTGACAGCTCATCAGTAGCTCCCTAGAGACAGATGAAAAGACAGAATCAAAACATAGCACTATGCAGATACCACCTTCTTCTGTTTTGGGATGTTTTTTGAGAGGGATAAATTTCTTATGTTTTCTACAATGCATTCAGAGGAATGACACTTGGATGTAGTTTTTTCTGCAGATTATTTAACAAGACTTGGCCTATGAATAGGAAGGGAAAGGGTTGTTACATATTTTGCAAAAGCTGCACTGAAAAAGAGTGAAAGCAGCTCATTTCCTCAGAATTTAACTGTTGTCTTAGTTTGCACCCTGTAGAGGTGTCAAACTACCAGGCTATAGAGATGGAGGCAATGAATTGTTCATGGTGTATTGCCCTAAGAAGTCACTTCAGCATGTTTTTGGGTCAAGTGGAAGTGAGAACTAAGCAAAGAGAGAATTAAAAATAATGGAATATAATACTAGTGAATTAGAGGGGCGAGGGAAAGAGGTATCAGGTGAGCTGGGAGTGATTTCTCCCTAAGTATCTGTAAAATTCTAATTTAATCTTGAAACTTAGAGAAATTCTGAGAGTAGAATCCTGTTTGGGTGAATTGATGTTTCCAGAAGTTTTGGTAATGGATTTTACAGGTTTTAGTTAATTGCTCTCTGTCTGGGAAAACAGCCATGAATTTGTGGCTGATTGCAAATACAGATGCAAAGTTGAGCCATGTTTTGCAGCTGGGCTCCAGTGAACCTACTAAGCAGCTAAGGGAAAGTACAAAAAGTTCCTGAGGGAACATTTTGGAGAGGGAGGAGAATAGACTGTCTCTATTTTGGTGAGGAAAAAATGTCACAGAATTAGAAAAGCTTAAAATGAGACGTAGAATTGCTATTGAAGGAACTATAGCACAGGAGCATTGCCATTTTCCTTGTTTTTCCAAAGAAAGAAAAAAAGTTGTGTTTGTCTTAAGAGAGGAAATGAATGTGGGAACTTTTACTACAATGTTATTAGTTGCCTTGCTTGCTTTTAAAGCGTTATAGTGCACCCAGATGGAGATACCCTTTTGGACATGCTCAGGACAGAGCACTCCTGCAGCGTCCCGTCTGTTGAACACAACTGCGTGGCACCGAGTCAAAGCAAAGAGCAGAGCGATAAGCTGCTCCCTTTGGCTGTTAACAGCCCAGGCCTCTTCCCTTGTCCTCACTATGCCGATATGTGTTCTCACTGTCTATTTACAAAGGACATTCAAGGAACAGATGATACTACTAAAAGGTACAAATAAAAATCTTTGTGGCAAAAAGATCAATGTATGGTCTGACTCTGTGAACAAAAAAAGACCTTTTTTTTAATGCAGGAAAGTAGGAACAATTGTACTGTATATATCTGCAGGCTAAGATTGAGACTGAAGTAGTTTTTGATTGTCCAGTTGTTTCCAGAGGTTCTTCTTCAGTGACCTCTCTCTCTGACCTTGCCAGCAAACTGTGCCATGTCATGTGCTAAACTTTTAAACAAATTCACAGTGACACTCCTTGGAAGCTTCAAGGCCTCTCATATGGATTAGTTTGAAAATTATGGGCTGCTGTAATCTTGTACTGGAAACAGAAATGTGTCTTTGGAAAGTGAGGGCCTTTGTTAGCATCTACAGGGTCCAGCAAACTGCATAATATTACAAATGCTTCGGTGTTGCATAGTGCTTTCTGTTTCATTATCTCCATTTTGTATCCGTTATACTGAAATGTTCCAAACACTTCAGATGTTGGGTGAGGGATAACCAGTCCTGTGCTGGGAAGCAAGAGACAAGCCCATCCACACTTGGGGTAGGAGCAGCAGCAGGAATCCCTACTCACCATCCCTCTGCCTACTCTGCTCCTCCAACTTTCCTCTCTTTGCCTTACAACAGGGTGCTTCGACAGAGCATTTTCTTTTCTATTTCCATTCCACCCGAGACACCAACAGAGGAGAGTGCACTGTGATTAAAATGGGAAACAGCAGGTACTGCCATGGGGAGAAAGTAGATTTGATGGCTAATGGGGGGGACCTTGTGTGGGGATGAGGGAAGTGAGGGAAGAAGAATATGCCATGGTGGGGATGAAGGAGGTGGCTTCTTCTTCCCTCAAATTATATTTTACTTCTTAACAATACTGAAATAGAGCTGTCCCTTGCTCTTAACCTGTGTCTTTCTGCAGCTTCCTCTATCTTCCTTTCCATGCTCACCTTTTCTAAAACCTTCCTTGTCAGACTACAAAACATAGCTGGGCGTCTCAGGTGTCCATAGGGCCGTACTGAGGTTTGGCTCTTCTGCTGAGAAGCCTTGAGCAGGCTCTGGCAGCATCTCATGAGCCCTGATGTGACAGCAGAAGGTAACTCACACAGGAGTTACCATCTCTCCGAGCACTTCTGCTGCTAGTATGAACTGTCTCCACTGGCATGTCTGTGCGTGATAATTTAGAGCCATAATGTGTAAAGAAAAAAATGAAGTTCTATGGAGACACAATTATGGACCTTATAATTTCCTTATCAAGCTATTATGAAAGCAAAGAGTCTCAGTTTGTGGTAGAACCATCAAAGAAATTCACTTGCCTACATTTTGCATGTCATAGAAAGCATGTAATCTGAGTAGGTACCACCTCTGTTGGAGAACAGGTCATTGTGAAGTGCAGAGATTAATGTCTAATTACTGCCTGGGTAAAACTCTCTTATAAGGTAACAAATAGGATACAACACAGAAATGAATTAGGCTTCTGTAAAATAGTTCAAGTACAATACATTGAACTGCTCCCTTGCTCCATCAGCTAACAAATCCTCAAAGATTTGCCCCAAAGATAAATTTCTTCACTTATTACCTTGGTATGACTCAAAGGGTGGATGGATGCATCTCTGAAAGGCTGCATGCAAGGAGAACTCTCCTAAAGCACAACAATAATTATCACAATTATATGTCAGTAGTACCTTGTAAAGCGATGTTAAAACACTGGAAGGCTTTATTGTAGGATGAGAAATGAAGAGTCAGGAATAGTTGCTATATATATTTTTTAAACAAAAAGAGTCTGTCTTCTTAACTCTGCCAGTGCTGCAGACAATAAGGAATATAACTAATGAATCTATGAATGCTTTATAATAAGAGGAGGCATTTGACAGTCGATTTCTTGCTGCAACAGTAGATAAAATGGTCTATGAATTGAAACCCACTACCAATAAGAGCTGTTGGAGGCATTAACCTTTGGAACTGGTTTTAGTCATCTGTGACCTGATTATGAAAACGCTAGAATTTTGCAATATAAGCGGAAATAGTGGGCTGGGCATGAGAAAGCTGCCATAAACTGAAGATTATATTTTATCCTATCTCTTTTGACCTTTGGCTTATTTAAAGTAAATGTCAGGTGACCTTTTCTGTTTTGGCCCATCCATAAGTAACAGTGGGTGTTTTAAAAAGCCTTTAATAAGCAGCTTCATGCTCCAGCAGGGTTTCAGGAGGGTGGTTCAAAATGGTATTGAAGGTGGGAATTTATTTCATCTATCTTTACGGGCACAAGAATTGCCTCAGTCTGAGTCTAGTACTGTCACCTAAGCTCCCTCTATAGGCAAAGGTCAAAAATCGCGGTGACTTTAAGTAGCTTTTTGAAAGTGAGATCAGTTGTCTCCTAGGTCTTCTGTTCTTCTGGGATTTCTGTTTTTCCCTATTTATTATAAAGGAAGCACAAATTACTAGATTGTACTTAGACAACAGCCTTCAAGACTTATAAGGTTAGCGCAAACCATTTCCACTAAGTACGTCCAAGGATTAAGGTAAATGGAGATACAATACCATGCTATCACGGTCAGGTGTTTTGTGCAGTGGTCCTTAAACTGCCCAGCAAAATGCATGACTGATGAAAAATATGCTAAAACTGAACCAAATAAAAGTGGAATTAAGGAGCAGCCAAGAACTCAAAACAGGTGTAGCTCAAGTGTGGACCATACCTCTATAAGAAGTGCACACCCCCAAGACTGCTTACTATTTTGTAACCAAACTTTTGCCCACACTTGACTGAAGTTGGTAAATGAGCATAAGGCCTAGTATTTTTAGAGTATCCTTTTTTTTTTTTTTTTTTTCAAATGAGCTGCACTCATCACCTGCCTCGTAAAGAAGGTCTGGCTTTTCATTTTTCTTCTTCTTGATAGAGATAACAGGCTTTGTGCATTCACAGTGGTCCTCAGGAATGAGGTGGACATCAGTTCCTGCAGCATTTCCTCCCACGTGCCTCCGTAGTCCCTGCCCCCACAGCCAGGAGGTCTGCCAAGTTTTGCTGCGAGTCAGGAATGTTTCATCCTCGCTGTTGTCCTCCTGCTGAGGAGCTCCATGTTGCTCTGCATTTCGCTGTACCCCACCACTCCTTTCACTGTGGTCTTCTCAAGGGGCTTATCAATACTGCACAATACTCCGTCAGCGCTGGAATGGTCTGGTGGAGAATAGGGGGAAATCATTAACATTACATCATGGCTTAGGGCTACCTGAATCTTGTAAATCTGGAAAACAAATGTTGAACTCAGGAAAAGCTTCATATGGCCCATTGTTAAATCTCCCATTGAAAGCCTGGGAGAAGAATGAAAAAAAAATACAATGCAGCTTTACTAAATATTGTTGATCTGTTCACAATAAATGTTCTAAAAATGTCGTCATGGAAGAATAGCGAATATAATGGATTCATTTTTGTTTGGACACTCACTCATTACCATGAGAAACCCTCTATTTCCTGATTACTTCCTCTTTTGCCATTACAAATTAAATATTTCTAGAAATCTCTGTTTTTTGAGGCAAAAATCCCTGATTTTTGAGGAGAAGTGACTAAAATTTGGGGTCTGCAAGGCATTTAAGAAAGCATGCATCAATGAATTGTTAACTAGGAAGAGTATCAACTTGCAAAAGTGTCAGTTAAATGCAATATATTTGGGGTCTTTGGTAGCACATTTTAAAGATTCTACTGGTTTTGGACAGTATTTGGAAATAAGGTAGATGGAACTTTGTTCGGGGGGAGCAACATAATATATCATGGTAGCTAGTACATATCAGTCTTCTTAACAAATGTGAAGCTATTAATTTCATAGGTAAAAGGAGACAAGTTGCTTCCCTTTTGATCTCAGACAAAACATCAAAAGAGATCGTTTGTCTTCATACTTAAGAGTTTTTTTCCTTGCAGGGAAGAAGTTCACGGAGGATTACAATAGGAAATAAAGTCCTTAGGCATGGGCTTTTTGGATGCTTTTGCAAATGTTCTGAGCTAGATGACCCTGGCTGCACACCCCGTGATGGGCATGGCATAGCGGGCTGCATCTTCTGCAACTTTCCTGCTGACCGTTGCTCTTACTTCTCAGCGGTGACGCTTTG
>JAUBNY010001036.1:5955452-5970612 GCA_032275445.1 Crypturellus soui
AACCCACTCGATAAGCGAAGCATTTGGAAGCCAGATAAGGAAAGCGACGAGGCAGCGTCAGCCCTAATTCCCTCTGGCCCAGCAAGGGTGAGGGCTGTGACTCGGGGTGGCGGGAAGGTGAGCCCGGAGCGGCTGCGGGTAGGCGGCAGGGTTACTCGGGGGTAGACGGAGGCATATCTGGAGTTTCGAGCAGGGACGGGAAGATCCCCGAGGGCAGGATGCGCTCGCTCCTGCGGCTCCTCCCTCTCACCACACACGACATCGCCCGCCGCGATGGTGCTGCTGCTCGCACGTCCCCGCGCGCCCGGCGTGTGCAGCTGCCCAGCCACCTCCTGGCCGTCCCCGCGCTTAAACTGTGGGTCCCCTTTGCCTTTTGCCACTGGAAGACATCCTTGCCCTCTGCTCGTGACGGGCCCAGTCGTCTGTCAAGTAATGGGGCCAGGTCGGATGCTGATGCACAGCAGTCCCTTAAAGCAAGGGGCCTTTTGAAAAGGCTCAGCGAGGGAGCGAGGTATATCCGCTGCTCCACGCTTTTGTCCTATGGTCCTCTGGCCCCCGCCTCCACTTCCACGCCCTGAGCTCAAGTTGGTAAATCTTTTGAACTATTTTAAAAAACGTACAGCTTGTCCTCCAAGACATAGGAAATTACATTTGATGGTCTATTGTATAAGAATTTCCATATTTAGAGAAAAATCAACAGATACAATCTCTGATTTCCTTTTTCCCTATACTCCTCAGATTTGCCTCCTCTTGCATTGCTTGGTTTGGCCACAGCCATGTTGCAGATGTCATAAGCAGATGTCATCAATTAGAAGGCAGATTTTCACATAATGAGAGCTGGGTTCAAAGAGCCTGGCTGCTCATCTAGCTACTGCTGGAGACCCCTGTGTTTGCCCTGGCCCAGGTTCTCCATCCTGGTTCCTGGTTCACGTCACACTTTTAAAGGTGCTTCTGAGATCAGCTTCTTATCAGCCCATGCAAAAGGAAAAAAAAAAGTCATATTTACGGAAATCTTGTTGGGGAGCAGAATTTTAGAACTTAAAGATAAAGGGGGCAGTGATATCAGACAGCATTAACAGTGATGCATCCGCACTTTAAAGAAAGGATTTTCCAAGTGTGTTTCTTGTGGTTAATAATTTGGCATAAATAATAAATAAAAGTACATTTTCTCGAGATTAAACTCAGTGAGGACACTGATTAAGAAGGAGCTCACCAGCAGAACTCAGTAAGTTTGTAGTGAGAAAATGCATTTGCAGGAGACCTGGAGAGGAACACTACCAAGTAAAATAAAATCAAAAGGTGTGCTGAAAAATAAGTGCAGTGAAAACTAATCTTGCTGATTTAATAAGAAAATCCTTGAGATCATTGAAAGTGTGTTTGTGGCTAATTTCAAAGACAACCACCCTGCAGTAAGTTCCATAAGTTAAAAAAAAGACTCTCAAATGAAGGCAATAAAACTATCAGGATGTAATTTATCATTTGTCCTGGAGACCAGACTTCAGCCCCTTGTTGACAAGAAGAGACAAGAAGAGTCATTCTTGTGCTCAGTTTCCAATCTGTGAGACGAACTCCCTCTGAAACAAAGGCCAGCTGCAAAGATCCAGCTTCTGCTTGACTGATAGCACAGATTTTGACTGGCCTTTCCTCCAAGCAAACACGTATTTCTGTATCTATCATCACACATATAATATTATTCCTTTGCTGGGGTTTGAGAGAGGTCTGATGTGGCAGGTGCCAGTAACATTTCAAAGAACAGATTGAAGGCTCTGGTAATGTGACCAGCAAAATGATTTAGGTGCCCAGCTCTCTTTGCTGGTAATTTTAGTGTAGATAAAAATAGTATATTTCATGAAGCGTTGTTAAAGAATCCTAAAAACTTAGTTCCACATGCAATAAATGTAAGTAAGGGAGTTTATTGTGTGTGTGTGTGTATTTTGTTTTGTTGCATTAGGCCTTTTATCGCAAAAAGGAAATGAAGATGTTCATTCTCTTTGCTTTTCATAATCCCACTAGTTTAAATATTTATGACACAATCTTCAATGAAAAGAAAGCAAGTGTAAAGCTTTCAGGCTGTCTAAGCCTTTTTGTAATATATCAGTCTAAAATATGTAGGTTCAGCTAATTTAACTGTACTTTGCAAAGTCAGTCACCTACTGGCTTCTGGCCCTTTTTCACTGTTCTACAAAGAGTGTTTTACACTGTGAAATGCCAATGTAACTACAATGTTTGTATTCACATAGAAAAAATTATAAGCACATGAAAGTAAAGCACATTCCTCATGATCTTTATGCTGCTTGAAGATTAAAAATACAATAGATTAAAAGAATCCAGGAATAAATTGGTCTCAGGGGAGCATTCACAATATTTGTGTAAGTCCACGTTGGTTTAATATATGAATCACAAATAAAGCCCTAATAGAAATGTTTGAAATATTTTCCAAAAACTCTCATTATATGTTCTCCCTCCACTTTGACTTTTGTATTTCAGTAATATTACTGCTCAGCAGAGAGTTTGTGTTCACATAAACAAAATAAAATTATAAGACTCCAGTTTGTGCAGGTAGACCATTTCAGCCTATGTAGCTTTACAAAAAGTGGGACAATTTCCTACATTTCTTTCCTAATAAATGAAAAAGTAGACTCCAACAAAAATATTTAGTATTTTCTTGTAGCATTTTTGCAACCTGACCTCTCATAGGTGCTCTCAAACTCTGGTAAACACTTAGGGCTAAATTAAATAAATTCATTGCAATTAAGTTGATTTGCACCATCTGAAATGCAGGATCATTAACTGCTTCCATCAAGAAATTATAACTGCCTTGTGACTTGAGGCAAAAGCTATTATCAAAAGATGAATCATTTTGAAATGAAAGATTAAATTAAACTCTGAGATCTTATTAAAAACAGTGTCCAAATGGTAGGTATTAAAAACTCATCTAACATGTGCTGGCAGAGATAAAAGCAACGAAATCACAGATGACATACTATAGGAAGACTTCCTAATTTATGACCCTTTTGCTATTATATAAGTTTTAAAACAGCAATCCTCCTTTTGGCATTGAATATCATTTCAGAAATGAATATCTGAAAATAGGAGTCTGTTTCTTTCTTAGGGATAACAAAATATTATCTTGCTCTGACTGTGTGTCTCAATCCTCACTCACTTTATATAGCAGTCCAAGTTCAAGGCATATCTGGGAAATATAAACAGGCTTCCAGTTATCTAGAAGCTCAGGTCTAGAAGCCCATGGTTATTTTGTACCAAGTAGGAACTGACTGACAAGTATGCGCTGCCTTCTGCTTTCTGTAAAGTTATATTTTATTTGGAATGAGTCAATAAATCTTTACAAATATTTTTGTGCAATGAATTAAGCTTGTAAATTGATTTAAGTATTATTTGGAAGAGGTGAAATATTTTTCTGAGGTGACTGAGCATTCAGAAAGTACTTGCCTTGAAAGCATATTCCCAGTTTACTCAGGCCTAACTGCCTCTGCATTTGGGAGTATTTGGGGACTATCTGCTCACCCGACTCACTTTTCAAATCTTTTGGAAGATTTTAAGTCATCCTCACGCAGAACCCAGACAATAGCAAGTAATCTAAGGTCTAAATGTTGCTCTTCCCCAGGAAAGAGGAGAAATCACTTTGTTCATATGATAGACCACCAGCTGGGAGTCAGGACTCTTGCCTGAATCCATGTGGAAGCAATGCTGAGCACTGGGAGAGCGCTGGCTGCCCCAGCAGACGTCAGCAGCACCTCGCTAGGTGTGGGAGGCGACATGGAGCTGGGTTTCACCATCGCAAGTGTCCTGGGGAAGTTCTGCTGGGTTCCTCCGTGCCTTGTGGCGTTGTGATTTGGAGCTTTTTCTTTTTCTCTTAAACGTCTTTTGGTCAGCACTGCTTTGATGATTTCTGCATCACGCTCTATTTTGTGGTGTAGACATCCCTGCGTTAGCTAACACACCGAAAGCTTGCGAAACGGCGGCCATGAAATGCAGACGGTGTTATAATCTGATCTCGCTACCAATAAAAACGTAATTGGACTCCAGTCCCATGCATGGTGCCAAGCCCAAATAACCCCTTACGCATTCGTTTTTATTGTGCGGCACCTCTAATTGAGTCCTTCGAAGCAACCCGGGAGTCACATCCAGGTGATTACAACCCCAATCTCCTTAGGAGCTAAATCCTCCAAATGCAGTGGCCAGGAGGAAACCTCAAAGCAGGAGCGCTGGCAGCTCCTGCCTCCTGCATGAGCGCGAGGAGCCTGCAGTGCGCCGGCCCGCGCAGCGGGACGTGCCGGCGTGCCAGGGAGCACGGAGCGCGCACCTCGGCAAGCGCTTCCCTCCATCCGCTCCTGTGGGATCCACACGTTCCTGGCAGGTGTCGTCTCAGTGAGTGCATAATACTCCTGTGGCTGGGAGCAAGCAGAAGAGATGTGCACAGAGCTGCTACGTTTTTTTTTTTCAGCAATAAATATATATAATTTTTCTTTTTGCTGACAAGAAAAAAAAGAGGAGCAGAACAGGTACTTTGCTATATAAAACTGGTGTACATTCATATTTTAGCTTCTTGACAGCCTGTGTCTATGGCATAGGGATACCTGTGCTAGAACACAACGGCGCCGGAGCATAGCTGAAGCACTGGTGTAGGTCTGTCTACACTGTCCGATTGTCCCTGGCACAGTGTTGTCCTGGGCTTTAGCTGGCACTTTCCCAGACATGGGCTCAAGGGGGATAGCATGGGCCAGAAGCCATTCCCACTTGGCAGACTGGATGTAGTCTCCTAGTTTGGGGAAATAAGAGCACCGAAGACGATGAATGCTAACCAGTATTGGTTACCTTACTGCCGGAGGACAGTTGCTGGCCTTTTTATATAACATTATACATGCAATGAGACTTATTGAAACAAGGCTACCCAGTTTCTGTCCATAGATGCTTAAAATTATATCTACATTAGTTGTAGTCAGCTGCATATGACTATAAGTAATGGAGATGCAGCTCAGCTTCCTACCTACCATTCAGCATTGGAAGGAACCAACAGGTTAAACAAAAAGAAGAAAGAAAGTTTTCCGACATATTCACAGTATGTGTCTTACAGAACCATTGTTCATGCTTAAATGAATTTTTAGTGAATTGACATCTAGAGCAGTTTTTGTTGTGAAAAATGATGTCAATACTAACAATACTAACTGCTTAAAAAGCCAGCTAAGCATTTACTGAACATAAACATAATAACTGAACCAACATACTGAACATACTGAACCAACATAAAATACTGAACATACTGAACCAACATAAAAAATAAGTTACTGCAAAGTAACTGCAAAGGAATACAAAATGAAGCAGAAGTGCTGAATTGGCTGTTTTCAGATGCGAGTGCATCAGTCACTGTTTCCACCTGGATAGTTTCTAAGACTGATCTTTGCAGAAGAAAACATGACTGAACTTAATGACCCTGTCTTCTTTTGGCAGAAGCCTACCACTTTCACAAGTAATATACCTCCCTATTGCTTTGGGCAGGGGTTTCTTTTGTTGCTGGGTATGTATCATCCCTGAATAGGTAATCATGTTATTTTCTAATAATTACAGTCAACTCACATTTCACTGAAGTCAATGGGCAATGTCTCTCCAGTCATTTTTGTATTTTTAAAGTTCTAGAGCAAATTAGTCATATTAGATAAAACTTCACTGAAAGATGGAGGCAAGATGCCTTTTAATTTTTTTCCTAAGGTACTTTTGCCTTGTTTGTTGAAAAGATAATAAAAAAAAATATTATTTTGCTTCACAACTCCTTTATCTAGAAAGGGAGCTGAAGAGAAACATCAACCCTTAGCCAGCCTGACTACACAGTCTAGTAGCATATTCTAGATGATGGTTATGCAAAAGTAGAATTTCTGAAATGAAAATGCTTTGTTGAGTTCCTCAGAGAAGCTGAAATTGATGTTCAAAAAGTCCTTTCTTAGAATGATGGGTTTCCTACTAGGGACCGTAAAATATCCTTGGAATTTGAATAGGAATGTTGTCCCTTCTACAGGAAGACAGTACATGTTCTCTGTGATGAACTCACTAAGTTCAACAGAGGCCATTCTAATTCATACATCGCATGTGGCCTGGCCATTTACACATACCATGACCATTTCTGCCTACTGTGCTTTGCATATATGAAATTTGCAAAAAGTAAATCATTGATACATGTGCTGCTCTTGCCAAAATGATAAATGAATAAAGAATGATAAATGAATGATAAATGAAAAAGAATGATAAATGATAAATGATAAAGAATGATTTTAGTGAACAATCACTACAAAGTGATTTTTTTCTTCAGTACCATTTTTTATTTCTTCTTAAGCAAATGTATCAAGATTGCTGCATGAAAACCAAAATAATTACAGCATCACTGTGTTCAGTGCAACTGAGAACCCTGTAGTCTCCATTAGCTTTGCAATATCAGAAAGGTTACAAAAAATCTAGAAGAGTTCTAGGTGAGCTCTAGGTGAGCTTTTCCAGAAGTTAGAATGGAGGGGAAGAAAAAATGTTAAAAACAAGTCTAATAGTAGAACTCTCATCCATCAGTCATTTGGAATTTCAAGCTACTGTCCACCTTCAGTTTCTAAAACTAATGATGGAAGGGCATACAGCCTTATAAAATAATGTTTATTCCAGGGAAGATGAGAATAATTGTTTTTTTTTCTCTTCATCCTTTTCTCCAAATTCAAGAATGTTAAAAAGCGTATTGAAAAAGAAACAAAAGCTGTGATTTTCAAGCAATCACTAAAATTCATTCAGTGGCAGAAGTCATGAACTCAGAACGTTGTGGAGGCCAGCTATATTAACTTGTTCTGTAAGGATTTAGAAAAATTTTGGTAGGGAAGGTCCAGCATTGCAACAGCTCAATTTAAGAAGGCGCACGCAGGCTGCAGCTCCAGCAGCCCTTCAGCCATGGATTGCAGCAGGCTGGAGGGATATGCTGGGGAGAGGGTCACTTAGTACACGCTGCGCTCTTGTACACCTTTCTCTGCATCCATATCTGGCCACTGCAGGGGATACCAAAGAGAGTCTCAGTCTGATCCAGTACAGCAGTTCTCGTATTCTTATTTCTAAGCGCTTAGACACCAATTTGTTTTAGTGTAACTTCATCTCAAAAGCACCATCGAGCAATTTCTAAAGGATTCGAAACATTTCTTTTCACGGTCCTAACAAGTGATGCCAGTGAGCGTTTGCTGTTCAGCACTTGTGAATATGCTGATGTATAATCAGATACCGATCTGTTCTTCTACTGCCTGGAAGAAAAGTGACTGCAGATTCAAAGCTGCCTCATGAGGGAGGGCTGCAAAGATGAACTGCTTTTTGTTTCCACAATAGCCTCCTTCACGGGCTGGCTGCAGTAGGCAGGGGCAAAGCAAGGGAATTCCAGATCATTGTGCACAGTCAATACAAGACAGAGAAACAACGGCTTTATAACTTCCTTCCCACAACACGGCATTGTTTGGAATCTGCCCAAAGAATATTAAACCAAGGGCTGCATTCCTAGCCCAGTGGGTATTGGTAGCCCAGAAAATTCACCCCCTCTTTTGCTAGTTATGGAACTTCCTATTCTGTATCTAACTCTTTAATCTCTATTTTCATTTTAGTATCACCAGAGACAGTAATAACAGAGATATGCTTGCAGACAGATACACTTGATATAAAAGAACAAACGCATTCTCAATAGGAACTTTATAATATTTTTACTGAGTTATTTGTTACCTTACAACATTTTCAGTGAAATGACAGTTTTAAATGTGGCTTATGTGTGTTATGCTTCCTTATTTAGTGTTTTCTTCCTTCTTCTTTCTCCCACCCTGTTTTTTTTTTCCTCAAAGACAATATATAGCCACATGTTCCAAGTATTGGGACCAACAGGCGCACAAAGCCACTGCATCAGAAACACTGCAACAACCATGAATTCATATGCTTTATATGCTGACAAGTTACAGCCATCAGTTTTAATTAACAACATACCGGAGAAAACCGTGTCCATAGAGGTGACGGCCTCATTGCCGCAGGGCCTGAGCAGTGACTAAGCACCCGCGTAGTGTGTGGCAGGGCAGAGCAGCTCCAAAGCAGCTCCGTGCCCCTCGGCGCGCTGATGGGTGGGTGGTCAGTGCTCGTGCAGACCAGACGCTTCACCCTGGGCAAGGGGCCAGGCTTGCTCTGGCAGGTCCAAGGCCCTGCGGGAGCAGGAGGAGCGCGGGTCCCGCCACAGCTTGGCCGAGCTGGCGGCCCGCTCAGGAAACGGCTTTCAATTCAGGCCCCCCTTATCGAGGATTGCTATGCGGATGTCCCGCGTCCGCGTCCAAGCTGGAGAGCAAGTCCTGGGAGAGCGGGTGGTGGGCGCAACAGCTTCCTCTGCTTCCCTGAGCAGCGCGCCTCCACCCTGCCCTGTGCAAAATATAGTCCGAGAAGGAAAGTGGGATCATTATATCCCCTGAGTCCTCGTTCCAGGCTTCCTGGCCGACCCCAGGCCCAAGTGGGCCAGAGCCAGAGCTATTGGCAAAGCTCAGGGCTTGTACCTGGCATGCCAACTCGTGATACTTCGCTTGAGGTGTTTGGCACCGGAGTACAAGAAAGCTCCTGGCAGCATTTCCAGACCCCTGCTCCCATCGGGATACGTGCCGGGAGCGCAAGGATAGTGCTGTTCCCCAGACACACACCTGCGTGGAGCTGGCCACAGGACTGGGATGACCTTCCTGAGGGGAGCCACTGCTGAGCAGAGCATTCCCAGGTGTTCGGTGCTACCCGGCACCTGCTACCACCGGAATACCACTGTGGAATGCCGCTCTGTGGAGTTTAGGATGGGAGATGGGAAGTACCCTTCCCAAACTGAAACATTACCTGAAATGTCACTATGGAAAACCATAGAAATAGAAATTTTCTGTCTAGGTAAAATCTATTAAGCGTGGTTTAAACAGAACTTAGAATTAGCAGCAATCGAGGTGAAGCACACACAACACCTCAGGAAGGAGGGGCAGGTTTCCAGCCTGAAGCCAAGGCCGCCTTTGGCAACACTTCACTGTTCCCTGGAAGTCTGAGTCTTGCCCTGCTACAGCTTCCTTTACGGGCAGTTCTGAGGAGCATTTGAACAACAGGAGTGCCTGGTTTTCTAGGGACTAGAGGAAAGGCGAGACCGTGACCTCCTGTGTGTCTGAATACAACACAGTGTCATGACTCAGGGCACTCTCAGCTTGAGAAAGCTCTGTCCTGCCTAGCGATTGGCTTGGCAGCCCTGGCAAACGAAAGTGAATACTTCACTTTTTCCATGTTTACGCTGGTTTGTTAGCTGGAGGCTACAGCTCTAAACAGAAAATGTGCTGCGAGTATGCATCTATATCAAATGTCAGACCTGTTAAGAGCTACATATCTCAAATATGTTACTGACACATAATATGGACCAATACATTTCAGGAGATGTGTCATTTGAAAGACCATAAAATCAATACTCCTTTACAAAGTCCTGTTCAGCTTAAGGGAAATGCTTCACTCAGGAAAACTGTCACTCTAATCACCATTCTCGCATCCCAAAGGCAACAGTTTAATGTTGCTATTTCCATGAAGTTCGCCACAGGCTCAAACCAGAAGGCCGGAGCAGCACATTTTGCACCTCTCGTTTGCCCGCTGCAGTCTGACCCAGGCAGGTGTTCACATCAGAGGCTACTGGGTGGCCTGTGTAGAAGAATAGGCAGGTGTGTGCCATATTCCCCTTCTGGGCTTTGCATTACCTGCCATGCCTTTCCACAGAGGACACTAGGGATTAAATGCCTCCTTAGGCGAAGGGAGATCACGTCCCTCCTCATAGGTCAAGGATGGCGTAGGCTTGCAGGAAAATACATGGAGAAATTTGTCCAGCCTCTGTGCTCTGCCTGACTCTGAGTGAGTCAGGCTGTCACTGAGAGTGACACTGGGGTGGCTGAGAATAACAACGGCACAAAGTCTGTGAAGAAATGACTCAGGAAGTGGTTTTTAAACTGATGAAAAAAAATCAGGATTGTCATCAAGCATTAGTCATGCATAAGGAAGGTAAACTCAAAATTTGACCCTATTTTTTTCTGTTAACTATTGTCAATTTTATGTATTGCTTAATGTTTTTGTCTACCACACATTTCTTTCAGAAACTATTTCAGTGTCCTGTTGCACTTGACGACCATGCAGTGAAATAAAGGTGGAAGAAAATAAAGCTATTTTCTAGCACTGGCCTTCAGGCCACTCATGCAGTTTTAAAATTTTAAGATTACAAACAAAATGGTAAGACCATGCCCCATCAACAGTGTCAGACTCTCTGTTCCATGTTTCAGTTCCTCTGTGTTTCCTATTGCAACTGGCAGGGTATAAGATGGACTGCATGTCATAAGAAAACCAAAGAAAGACTGTTATTCATTCCAGACACCTTCTGAACTGAGTCTGAATAGCAAATATTTTAGTTAGATGTTGTCAATTTAGTGTCAGGGTCATAGGATATCCATCTGTTTGATGACAGGTAATGCCTGAGTTCAGTGGGATGCTGAGCTGCAAACATTTGCGGCCTACTAAAATTCCCCCATTCCTCAACTCCATACGGAGACTTCCTCATGGTAATGAGTCATGCCAGTAGTGTTGAAAAGTGCCAATTCTAAATGAGTATAAGTCCCTTTAATCACCAAAACGGATTCAGCAAAAAAATCTGCTTTAATAGAGTTCATTGACTTCAAAGATTTTGAAGTCATGTTCGGTTAACTACATCTTCCCCAAAACAGCTTTATATAAAAGAATAAGTAGGACTAGCAATGGTCTCTGGCTTAGGATGCATGTGACTTTTTAACATAAACCTTAATCCTGTGCAAGGAAGTATTCACATGACTATTTAATGCATATTTAAAATACCAAAAAAGAACATGACTTTATAAGGTCACTTATTTGTTATTTTCTCTCTCTACCTATGGGCTTAAAAAGTTGCATTTTACACATGCAGATGCGTTGCCTATTCCTCTGAGACACAGTGCTCTGTTGGATGGGAAATGAATTGTATAACCTTTGGTTTATTTTCTGACATTTTTTTTCTGATTTCATCTAATGTATCCTCCAAGCAGACATTGAGGTGGACAGTGAAAACTAGCTCAGAGCTTTCCCACATAATCAGCTATAGTTTAATGGAGGTAACCATGGATTGTTTATATGTATAATATGATTGAACATGAAACACATGTCCATGCATGAACACATGAAACAAGTTGATTTTTTTAACACCTTGGGACCTGCTGATCAAGTGTGAGTGAAAGGGTAGCAGTGAAGGTGCAGGTGCTACTGGTGCCAGTGGTTTCCATGTAGTGAAGGGACAGTGACACTTCATGCTTGGGAGGTTGTGCACAGGGGCCACTGACAACTAGTCACAGGGCAACCAGCCTGGTTAGCCAAGAGAGTGATTTCCTTGGGCACAAGATGGAAAAAGAGAATTGCACAAGCAAGGAAATCCATAGATACAGGAATAGTCCTGCAATCTAGGCTAGGCTAGGGTTAATGCCTCTCTCTATGTTTTGAGAGTCTGTGCCACTTGGCACCAGGGACTGGATGGAGGAAACTCTTGTCCCAGACAGATAGTTGAGGAAACTGTGATGTAGCCATCACTATAGGAAATCTGACTTTGCATTTATTTGTCTTTCTGCGGAAGCTACTTCAGTAATGTTCAGTCCCAGGATGTCTGGAGAGTTTGGGAAGAGGCACCATATATACACAAACTGCTAAAAACACCTGAGATGATCTAATTTGTGGTTTTTTTGCCTATGTGCCAAACCTTCTTCTACATGCAGAACCCACCTTCGATGTGCACGTTACACTAATTCAATTCTTTAATTGATTTTGCCAAACTGTTGTGTTTCACAGAGAGTTTTCCTGGATACAAATTGTTATTACTGGATCTTTTAAATACTCTTTCAATGGAAACTGTTTCAGAAATGTACATGAATATATATTAAATGGTAAAAGAGAAAACCAAATAAATCTAAATTTGTCATAATCTGTGCGATCTTTCTAGATGAATAGGATTGTATATGAGGTAGGTATATTTAATTGAACCCTAGTTACATACTGGAAGTTCAGATGGCTGGGGAAGACTTGGGTAGAACTAATGTAGAAAACATTAATGGTGGATACTATGTTGTCCATTTTTTTTACAGAGCTTTTGACTGAGTGACTTGCATGTGTCTTTGTCACTTTCATATTACCCTCTAGCTAATTCTATGAAAAGTTATGGCATTTTTTTAAGCTAACTTTTCTGTTTGTGGAGTCAGTCAGATATCGCTGTTTGTTTTGAATTCGGTTTAACCATGCTTATTACATTACATTATTTCTGTTCTTTAAATGGCTTTTCCTGAAGTAGTGTTACTGTCTGAAAGACCTCAATTTCATTAATCTTTCTCTTTACTCCTTGCTCCTCATGTCTTCTCCCCTGCCCCAGTAAATTATTATCAAAGAAAACTTGGCAGTGTAGTCACAGGCAATATAAGGAGCAGAAGACAAAAAGAAAGAAGCACAAAGCCCTGAGTGTACAGTATGAATGGTAAACATATGTGGGGATGGTGATAATAAAAACACACTAATCTATAGGAAGGACTGAAATGACAAGACGTAATTAAGCCAGGAGAGCCAGGATACTTGTTCATGTATACAACATGTGTTGTACCTACACATCAGGAGGTCTTATGTCCTGTGTGGTGGCATCATTTCTGTAGATAACCTGTTCTGTTTCAGGATCTCTAACACATAAAAGGGAGCTAGCAGCACTAAAACATCCGTCAGAGAACAATATTCCAGTTTCCTGCAACAACATGTGGCCTCAGATCTCTTTTAAAATAGAGTTTATAAAAATTCCAATAGACACAGTAGACAAAATAAAGTGATAACTTAAAGAAAATAATCAAAAACAAACTAGGAAATGAGGTTTTTAAACAAAAGCTGGGCATGATCGGAGACTGTTCATGCACTTACAATTTGCACTTACAAAATGCAAAGAAAAGATAAAGATTCGTTAGTTGGGTAAGGTGGAGCTAGGAAGAGACTTTATCAAGCTCCCGCTAGTGTTGCCTGCTATAAAACAGTAATAGAGTAATAGCAGGTTGTAACACTGAGCCCACTAGCTGATATGAAATGCCTCCTGTTTTCCTTTTTTCAACAAACAATACATTTTTCAGAAAACTCAGCTTCCAATATGACAAGATAAATCTAGTCTTATGTCTCACCTTCTTTAGAATAGATTTTGATGGTCTCTATCTAACACAAATTTTCTACAAAGTATTCTCATTTGCTCAGGGTATAGCATTCAGAAATATTTCAACAGCAAACCACCATAGTCAAAAAAGAGCAAATAACAGACATGAGAGATCTTTTTTGAGACTTATTGTAACACAGTTTTTAAGTCAGTTAGGCTTGGTTTAGCAGTGTCTATACCCTGTTAAACTGCAGGCTGCTCTAGAAAACTATGTGGAAGAATCTGATATACAGGCTTATTTACATAGGCAAAAAAATCCAGAAAAATGTTAAGAATCCTTTTGTTCCTTGTCTGATCATCACTTTAAGTTTTTTGTGTGAAATCTATCTACACATACCATAAAATTCACATACCTGTAGATGCAAAGAAATTCTATTTAAAAACAGAAGAAAATCATATTTTATCACATTTTATTTTTCACTGTACTCTCTTGTGTAAGAAATAAGTAGCAGGCCACATTATGTTCTGCTTAACCCATGAGATCAACATTTTCATTATAAAATCACTGTTCAGAATTGTATCTCTAAAATATCCACATTTGGAAAGCTGTAATTTCAGAAAGTACAACAAAGATTTTAAAGTGAATGTGTGCTCTGGCACTGCATCAACTTCATAGCATCAGTGGATGAAAGAAAAGTAGCCATCAAGGCAACTCTGTTAGCTAAAATTTCAGCAAAGTGATAGAATTTGTACAACCAGTCCCATCAAATTAATACCACAATGCTAGAATATATGAATATACAACCATGCTTTAAAATGTATGTTGATAATAGAGCAATGAAATGAGGATACCTTTATCTAAGCTGAAAAAAACATGGCTGAGTTGAGTTGAGATAGAATTTAGTACATTTCAAAAAAGGAAAAATTACCAAGATCAGAAAGGCAGATATTTATATATATATATTTACACAAGATGAGTGTAGATATATTTTACTTTTTGTAGACCTTTGCTTTACCAATCTCCTTGCTATTTTGACCCATACAACAAAAAACCTCTCTGTTACATCTTCCCTTCTGTTGGAAACTCAGGCTTTCCCTGAAGTGTTGCCACATAGACTTTCAGGAACAGATGGTCTTAGAAAGTGATAACCTCTTATTTTCCTTGCCTGGCAAAGTCCTGAGTCCTATCCAAAAGATATGCCCTCAATCAGATACCCAAATTTTCATCTGTAGAGCTTGTGAGATGGGAGAGAGAAAAAACCACAGCCAACAGCAGAGTGCAGAGAGAAGGAAAGGTCTTAGTTGCCTAACTTGAACAGAGAGTCTAGCATGAAATAGTAAAGTGAAGCTGATTGGAAATTGTGAAAAAAATGTAGAAAATAAATATATTTTTTATAATAAGAATGATTTGGCTTTTCTTGTTCAGTGAGAATATTTGACATTTACTGTCTCTTTCCACAGCATAGAAAGAAATGAACGAAAAAGACAAAAACAAAACAAAACAAGTATACCCTTCTTCTTCAGGTGATATATATGACCATTTTTATGTACAACCATTCAATGTTGTACGTAAATGTTTGCATTGCTGTATAAAATAAATAAAGGCGTGTTGATAAAATGATAGCTTTTATTTCCTGACGATAATCATTACACAGAGCTACTGTTCCACCATTCAGCCATCCTCAGTATCATTCTTAATACAGAAGTAAATAGTGTGTGTGTTGGATCTCATATATTTGAGCTTTCTGTTGCCTGAGGACTGGATTTCCTGCTATTGTTTGTTATAGGTGACTGTGTACCCTCAAGTGGAGACTACTGGAGTCCAAGACTGCTCGGAGCATTTTTTGGCCCACTGAATACAGTGGCCAGAGTTCAGAACATGTTCCCCTGTTTGGATTTGTAGCGGAAAAGTAGAAAATACTTTTTTTTTTTCTTTTTCGTGGGAAG